>CAUYON010095683.1:0-23545 GCA_963573935.1 Arctocebus calabarensis
GTATTTCCAAAAGGAATGTACTAGTTTGCATTCCCACCAACAGTGTAGAAGTGTTCCCCTTTCTCCACATCCACGCCAACATCTCTGGTTTTGGGATTTTGTTATGTGGGCTAATCTTACTGGGGTTAGATGGTATCTCAACTCTTGATGGGACTTCAAACTCATACAGCCTCTTTGAAAGGAAGTATGGAGAATCCCCAAATAACTCAAATTAGACCTCCCATTTGATCCTGTAATCCCTTTACTACGCATCTATCCAAAAGAAAAAAAGTCATTTTGTCATAAGGACATTTGCACTAGGCTGTTCATCACAGCTCAGTTTACAATTGCCAAAATGTGGAAACAACTTAAATGCCCACCAACCTAGGAATGATTTAACAAGCTATGATAAATGTATACCATGGAATACCATTCAGCTATAAAAAAATGAAGATTTTACAACTTTTGTATTAACCTGGACTGAGTTGGAGCACACTCTTCTTAGTAAAATATCTCAGGAGTGGAAAAGCAAATATCCAATGTATTCATTACTAATATGAAGCCAGTAGATGATGTAATACATGCCCACATGGGAGTAAAACTCAAATCAATTTAAGTTGAGGGAGTGGGTATGGGGTAGGGGGGAAAGAAGAGGAGGGAGTAATTGGTGTGCTCCCACTTAATGGACACAATGTAGGGTTATATGGCACACCTTTTCGGTGTGGGATACAAGTACAAATGAACTGTACCTAACAAATTCAAATATCGTGACCTGGTTATTTGTGCCCTCACATTAAACTGAAATAAAAAAAAAAATCACTGCTACCACTGGAATAGAAAAGAATGAATGAATAAATAAATAAGTCACTGAAATAAAAAAAAAAAGAAAGTACAGACATTGTACCTAAAATGTTTTCACTAGCAATCTAAACACTGAAAAACTGAATAAAACCATAAGCTAACACAAGGGAGCCATTTTCAACGGGACTTTCTCCAACCCTTACCTCTCCCCTAAAACACACAACACACACAGAAAGTTCTAAGAGGAAGATTATGTGTGAAGGTAGGGAATTCTGTCAAGATTATAGGGGAGAGAGAGAAAGGTGAGTACTTTTCAAATATAACCTCTAAGTTTATGAAATGCACATATATATGTGTGTTGAAAGGAGATGAGAAAAGAGGGACTTTTTTATTTGCAAGAAAAATCACCTTTTGTAAGATGATGTTCTTGAGGAAAGAGGCTGCAACAGAATTGCTACTGTTTTGCTGAATGAATGTTTTGGTACTCCACTTACTATTTTATGAAAATCTTGGTACTTTTGCAGACAAATTATTAAATTGACTAGTTGACTTTGAAAATTTTTAATGTATTTATATATATGTCAATGTGTGTGAAAGTATGTACTTCTATACATACTTTCTATATAAATTACTGAGGCAGAATATTTTTTCTTCATCAAAAGAACATCCATGTAAAAGCTGCCATTTTTGCTGCTAATGAAGATGTGATTGAGTCACCTAGGACTGGAATATTACTCGTTTGAGATCATCATTATATAGAGCCTTCAATTATAGAAAATAAATTACATATTTTGGTGGGGGAAATAAGATCATTTGGGGCTAAGTGGGATATTAGGGTTTAAATTCTTTTTGCAGGTCATGTTCTAGGTATTATTCATTTGTTTCATCAATTTTTTTTAGGGAAATTTATAGATGAATAGATGACAGGACAGAGATTATTTCTTTTTAATATTAAAGTTATTAAACACTTTGAACCGCTGACAAAAAAGAACACCACCACCCAATGATATTCATGTAAGGAAAGGGGGTCATACCTACCTATAACATCAAAACCTGTTTCATTTTAGGGAAGGGCAGAGGGTGTGACAAATACTAACACTACCACTCTGACATCATTGGCAGGACCAGGGGAAACGGTTCTGTCTGTGTGACAAGATAGTCACCAAGAGCTAATTCTAAAGCCTCTCTTTTTGTATGGAGTGCTCAGCTGCAAATTCTATAAAGAGTATCCATAAAGTTTGTGTACAATTTAAAATAGACAACAAAAGCACTCATGTAACTCACTGTCCAAACTAAGAGCAGTTTGAAAGTAGTTGAATAAGGGAAGGTGACTATTAATAATTAAACCAGCAAAAAAATAAACATAAGCTAGGACTGTCCTGAGAAAACTGATTAGTGGGGGCATTGTGCCCTATTTCTATAGTACTTCCTATGTTGCACAGTTTTGTAACAATGTGTACATAGAGTCTCGTTTCAGCAGCATTGCACTATGGTGGCAAAAATCATGCAAATTTTTTCTGAAGAATCCAAAGTAGTGTTTGAACTTAAGTAATTCTTGCTGTTCCCTGTGAGAATCTGGAATTCATAGTTACACCCAGAGAGGGAAAAATATGTCTTATAACAAGCAGGTTAAAGACACTTGGCCATTTTTATCACTATAAAACAGGATCTAACTATTAAAAACATGACCACATTGGTGTGGAATGCTTGACTGTGTGAATAAAGGGTTAAATTAGTGTTATAATGACATATTATAATGCAATAACCCAATAAGTCCTTTTCTCCATAAGGTATGTACTGATTTTCTGGTAGGTAATTTATTTCTAAACAAGAAAAAGCTTTTTTTTTTTTTTAGATATAAACCTGATTAGTCAGTGCCTTTGTTAAGCTTTACTTTTTTTTGACATCTTAGAGAAATAAGGAATTTCAGAGCTATGTGAGCACAAAATGTTATTATGTATTGGGCATTCATTAGAATGCAGAAGGGGGTATCTCTAAATTTGATGTTTGTTGACCCAATTTTGTTGTGGAAAATACAAGCATGTTAACATATTTTGTACTTTTGAATGGGAGACAAATAGAACAGTATATTATAAATGAAAATAAGACTATAAATTATCAAACAGATGCTTTAGAGATGTCAATTAATTAAAATTAAGTTTAATTGCCATTCCTTTCTTGCTTAAACTAAAAAAGATTACCAACTTCTGATAATTTAAGAGATGAAACAACATGCTTTCAGTCTTGTAATTCATCAGACATGGAAGTTGGGGGAGAAGGTCATAGACAGGATGCAAAACAGCATATAAGGGAATGCTAACTGCCCAAAGCCACAAGTACCAACAAGTCTGTAGCAGAGGAACCCGGATGCTTTCTGTCTTTTGGAATCTTCTTAACCCTGTTTCTCTGAAGAACTTGTTAAGTACATGATGATTTATTACCCTCAGTGGATTTCCTAAAAGGATTTCGGCGCCTGTGGCTCAAGCGACTAAGGTGCCAGCCCAATATACCTGAGCTGGCAGGTTCGAATCCAACCCAGGCCTGCCAAAGAAAGATGATGGCTACAACCAAAAAATAGCTGGGCATTGTGGTGGGTGCCTGTAGTCCCAGATACTTGGGAGGCAGAGCCAGGAGAATCACTTGAGCCCAGGAGTTGGAGGTTGTTGTGAGCTGTGATGTGACAGCACTCTACCCAGGGCAGCAGCTTGAGGGTCTGACTCAAAAAAGAAAGAAAGAAAGAAAGAAATGCAAGTGGGATAAATGAGAATTAATGGGTGACCCTTTAAAAAAAACATAAAAATAACATGGCAGATATAAGGAATTATTATAATAAAATAAAACTGCAAGCAGACTTTCATTGTTTACCTTGCTATTTGGAAAGTTATTTGATTGGAAAATATTGACCTCAACTTAAAGATGTCAAAGATTTTTGCCTCTTAACCCTTTTATTCTGTCCTGTACTGTATACCTCAAGGGATGGAATATAGAGGTGTTTAGCCCAGGGTACTGACCCTCCATCAATGGTCAGCGAAAAGACTGCTGCTATCTTTACTTCTCCTTTTCTCCTGCTTGATTTGTGGCTGCTGATAGTTGTAACAAAAGAGAGGAATGTTTTTAGCAAGAATACAAACATTCTGTCCATGAGTTGTGTCATGCTGCACCCTCTGCACCTGCTGGACCTTCCCACTGTATCACCCCCACTCACGTCACACAGGGAATGTGCACTGATGTCCTCGTGGGCGGCATCTTCACAGAAGTCAAACCCTCAGCCTAGGAGCTTATTTTGTTTAAGGGTATAGGTTTGAGTATCCCTCAGTCTCATTAATTGACATAAGAATATTCAGTTTTTCTGTTTCTTTTTGTGTTAGTTTTAATAAGTTGTGTCTTTTAAGGTATCTGTCAATTCCATGTAGTTGTTGAATTTTTTAGTTCAAAGTTTTTTATTAAATTCTCTTATTCTTTTAATATATAGGGTCTGTAGTAATGAATAGTACACTCTCAGCATTCATTACAGATATGGTTAATTTATGTTCTCTTATTTTCTCATGATATTCTAGCTACAGGTTTGCCAATTTTGATTTTTTCAAAAAACAGATGTTTACTTATTTAATTTTTTCTGTTACTACTTTCAATGTTTCTGCCCTTTCATTAATAGCTTTCTTCTACTTACTTTGTTCTCCTTTTACAGTTTCTTAGGATGGGCTTTAAATTACTGATTTTAGGGCTTTTCTTTTTTCTAACATCTGCTTGTTTACTTATCAGTGCTTTAATACTCCTTCAGAAATTTTTATAAGCTGCATCTTAATTATTTGTTCAAAATTTTAAAGATTTTTCTTGTGATTTGATCTTTGACTTGTGAATCATTTATAAAAGTGTACTTTAATTTTCAGATAAATGGGGTTTAACTAATATTAATTGGTTTTTTGGGTTCTAATTTATTGCTATTATGTGAGAGAATATATTCTGTATTACTCAAATTAAAAAAAAATTAACTGACTTGTTTCATGCTCCAGAATTTGGTCTCAGGTTATGTATCATGCGTAGTTGGGAACAATGTTTATTCAGTTGTTGGATGGAGTGATCTACAAATGTAATTAAAGTGATTTATAGTATCATTGAGATCTTCTATGTCCTGATTGACTTTTTGTGTCACTGATCTATTACTGAAATTCTGTTACTGAGAGAATTAAAATCTCTAATGAGAAAAAATTTGTAATCCTTTAATTTTGTCAATTTTTGATTTATATACTCTACCTCGAGGCTCTGCTGTTACTTATAGTTGTTACTTCTTCCTAGTGAGTAATTTCTCTTATCATCATTATAAAACACATTTTTTGGCAATATTCCTTTTCTTATAGTCAATTTTATCTGATTGGACTTTTATGCTTGCTATTTGTGCCCCATGTATTTTTTTTCCATCCATTGACATTACACTTATGTGTGTCTTTATCTACTAAGTGCAACTTTGTAGCAGCATACAGTTCAGTGTTCCTTTCATCCGTGTTGCCCATCTGTGTCTGTTACTTGAAGTAATGAAACCCACATGTAATTATTATTATGGTTGGATTTAGACCTATCATTTTCTTAATTGTTTTCTGTTTATCTCCTATGTATCTTTGTTCTATGTTATCACTTTCCTGAATTTTTTGAATATTTTTAATATTCCATTTTATTTTATTACTTGGATTTTTAGCACAATGCATGTACATATATGCATGTGGTTTATTTTGATTTTATTTTAATAGTTCTTGTGCAATAACAATGTGTGTATCTAACCTTTCACAATCTACTTAGCATTTTTTTGTCATTCCCTGTAGAAAATGTATAACGCAGTGAAACATGCTCTCAATTTTACATCACCTGAAAATTTCTTTATCTCACTTTCATTACTGAAGTATATTTTCATTAGATAGGGAATTATGGCTTCATAGTTTTCTTGGAAAACTTTAAAGATGTCTTCTGGATTTTATGGGTTTTTTATTATTAAATCATAGCTGTGTACATTAATGCAATCATGGGATACAATGTGCTGGTTTTATGTACAATTTGAAATATTTTCATTGAACTAGTTAACATAGCTTTCATGGCATTTTCTTATTGTGTTAAGACATTTGTATTCTGCATTTAGTAAGTTTCTTTATTTTTTATTTTTATTAAATCATAATTGTGTACATTGGTACAATCATAGGACACAATGTGCTGACTTCATATACAATCTGAAATATTTTCATTGAACTATTTAACATAGCCTTCATGGCCTTTTAATCACTATATGAAGACATTTATATTCTGCATTTAGTAATTTTCACTTATACCCTTCTAAGATGCACCATGTGATCCCAATCACCCACCCTCTACCCATTCTCTCCCCTCCCCTCCCCTCCCTTGCCCCTTTCACCATTTCTTGTGCTATAACTGGGTTTTAGCCTTCATATGAAAGCTATAGATTAGCTTCATAGTAGGGCTGAGTACATTGGATACTTTTTCTTCCATTCTTGAGATACTTTGCTAAGAAGAATATGTTCCAGGAATCGATAGTGATCAAAACAGCATGGTACTGGCACAAAAACAGAGAGATAGATGTATGGAACAGAATAGAGAACCAAGAGATGAACCAAGCTACTTACTGCTATTTGATCTTTGACAAGCCAATTAAAAACACTCAGTAGTAGTATGGGTGGAGGGAGGGCAATTAGTGGGATCACACCTACGGTACATCTTAGCAGGGTACCGGTGAAACTTATTAAAGGTAGAGTGTCAATGTCTTTATATAATGATCAAGAAAATGCCATGAAGGCTATCTGTAACAGTACGATCAAAATATTTCTGATTGTATATGAAGCACATTGTGCCCTATGATTGCACCAATGTACACAATTATGATTCAATAAAATTATTAAAAAAAAACATTCAGTGGGGAAAAGATTCCCTATTTAACAAATGGTGTTGGGTGAACTGGCTGGCAACCTGCAGAAGACTGAAACTGGACCCACACCTCTCACCATTAACTAAGATAGACTCTCACTGGATTCAAGATTTAAACTTAAGACATTGAACTATAAAAATACTAGAAGAAAGTGCAGGGAAAACTCTTGAAGGAATCAGCCTGGGTGAATATTTTATGAGGAGGACTCCTGGGCAATTGAAGCAGTATCAAAAGGACACTACTGGGACCTGATCAAACTGAAAAGCTTCTGTACAGCCAAGAACATAGTAAGTTTAGCAAGCAGACAGCCCTCAGAATGGAAGAAAATATTTGCAAATTATGCCTCCGACAAAGGTTTAATAACCAGAATCCACAGAGAACTCAAATGTATTAGCAACAAAAGAACAAGTGATCCCATCTCAGGGTGGGAAAAGGACTTGAAGAGAAACTTCTCTAAGGAAGACAGGTACACGGCCTAGAAGCACATGAAAAAATGCTCATCATCCTTAATCATCAGAGAAATGCAAATCAAAACTACCTTGAGATATCATCTAACTGCATTTAGTATGTTGCACCTGAACCCTTCTATGATGTACCGTAGGTGTGGTCCCACCAGCTTTTATGGTTTTTGATGAGAAGCCAACATTAAATCATCATCTTCCTATGATCAATATGCCATTTTCTCTAAATGCTTTCAAGACTAAAATATTTGCATTTTAGCCATTTTTGTTTAGCTTTTCTTTTGGATATTCAGTAAGTGTTGTGAATTAGTAAATATATATCTTTTGTAAAAGTTAAGAAGTGTTCAGTCATTATATGTTGAAATATTTTTTCTGCTCCAATCCCTCTCATGTTTTTCCAAACATATATTTATATATGAATATATATATTCCTCTTCCTTCCAAAGAGGCTGTATGAGTTTGCAGTCCCACCAGCAGTGTAAAAGTATTCCCTTCTCTTCTCTATCATCCATCCATGCCAGCATCCACAGAATCAAAACTTCATCATGTGTGCTATTCTCACTGAGTATAGGTGATATCTCAGGAAAGTTTTGATTTGCTTTTTCTGATAGCTGGAAACAATGAATATTTTTCATATGTTTGTTAGTCATTTGTCTGTCATACTCAGAGAAGGTTCTGTTCATGTTTCAAATATATATTGCATATAACATATATATATTTGCATATAATTAGATGATGGGTGTTTTTTTTCCTTTGTTGCACACTTGAAGAATAAGAATTGCCATGGGCCATACATTAAATACACAAGCACTAAGGAAAGCTGATTAGCAAAAGAAAATAACCATGCATACTTTTTGTGGTAACTGACATCACAGATAAGCAAAAAACATTCTCATAAAATCAGCATGTGGCTCAAGGACTGCAGGTTGGATACTCCTGTTAATTAAACTTTTGATAGAATTCTATAGGTATTGGGGACAATCCAATTTTTTTAAATTTTTCCTTTATTATTTGTACTGTCATATCCATTTGCTTTTGAGTTCAGCTAGCGAATTCCTTATTTTAGATATTGTATTTCTATTTTGTATTTTATATTTTTTACAAAAATATTTTTGTAAAATATTTTCAAAATATTTACCAAATTATTTTACAAAAATATTTGTATTTTCTATTATACAATTTTATTATTTTTTCTTTTTTTTACAGGTTAAGCAACTATGATTCATGCTATAAATGTATATTAAACCTTTATTTTTTTTTCCTTTTTTATTGTTTACGATTCATTGAGGGTACAAAGAAGTACATTATGCTGATTGCATGTGTTAGGTAAAGTCCCTCTTATAACTGTGTCGCACCCCAAAGAAGTGTGCAATATACCATAACCCTATCCCCCTCCCTCCTCTCCTCAAGATATTTGCAAGGTGGGCGGGGGAGAGGGGAATGGGGTTTTGGTGTATGGCACACCTCTTGGTAGGTTACCTGGTAGGTTTCCCCTACCCTCTACCTTCTATTAGATCATCTATTACCTTCATATTAGAATTGAGTACACTAGATCCTCGCTTCTCCATTCTTATGATACTTTACTAAGAAGAATGTGTTCCAACTCAATCCAGGTTAATACAAAAATTGTAAAGTTCCCATCTTGTTTAATGGTTGCATAGTGTTCCATGGTACACATATACCACAGCTTGTTAATCCATTCCTGGGTTGATGAGCGTTTGGATTGTTTCCACATTTTGGTGATTGTAAATTGAGCTGTGACAAAGTCTAGTGAAAATGTCCTTATGATAAAAGGATTTATTTTCTTCAGGTAGACGCTTAATAATCGGATTGCAGGACCAAAGGGGAGATCTAACTTGAGTTCTTTGAGGATTCTTCATACTTCCTTGCAAAGAGGCTGCATGGGTTTGCAGTCCCATCAGGAGTATAAAAGTGTTCCCTTCTCTTCTACATCTACAACAGCCAACATCTACAACATTGAGACTTCATGATGTGTGCTGTTCTCACGGGTATAGGTGATATCTCCAGATGGTTTTGATTTGCATTTCTCTGATAATTAGAAACAATAAGCATTTTTTTCATGTGTTTGTTAGCCATTTAGCTGCCCTACTCAGAGAAGGTTCTGTTCATGTCTCTTGCCCAGAGATAGATGGGATTGTTAACTCATTTTTTTTTTTAATGATTAATTTGAGTTCTCTGTATATTCTAGTTACCAACCCTTTGTAGATGGGAGGTTCATACCCTGGGACTATCTTTTCCCATTTTGAAGGTTGTCTATTTGCTTTACTTATGCCTTAGCTGTGCAGAAGCTTTTCAGTTTAAGTCCCATTTGTTAATTTTGTCATTGCAATGTCTGCTGAAGTTTTTGTCATAAAATATCTCCCTAGTCCAACATTATCAAGAGTTTTCCCCCACAGTTTTTTCTAAGATTTTTATTGTTTCATGTCTTAGATTTAAGTCTTTTATCCATCTTTAGTCTATTTTTGTAACTGGTGAAAGGTGTGGGTCAAGTTTCAGTCTTTTACATGTGGTTATGCAGTTCTGCCAGTATCATTGTTGAATAGGGATTCTTCTCCCCACTGTATGCTTTTTGTTAGGTTTATCAAAGACGAGATGGCAAGTAGAGACTGAATTCAACTCTTGGTTTTCTATTCTGTTCCATATGTCTATGTCTCTATTTTGGTGCCAGTACTCTTATTTTGGTGCTATTTTTATTTTTGTAATGTAGCTTGAAGTCTGGTAGAGTCTGCAATATTGTCTGAAGTTTGGCTGTTTTTATTACTAAGAATAGTCTTAAATATACAGGCTTTTCTCTGGTTCCATACAAAATGAAGAACTATTTTTTCCAGTTCTTCAAAATACAATGCTGGTACTTTAAGGAGGAATGCGTTGAATCTGTAGATTGATTTGGGTAGAATAGACATTTTAGCAATATTGATTCTTCCCAGCCAAGAACATGGTATGTTCTTCCATTTGTTAGTGTCTTCTCAGGGATTCATTAATTCTCTCTGAAAAGATCTTTACCTCATTTGTTAGCCATATTCTTAAGTATTTCATTTTCTTTGAAGCTACAGTGAAGGAATTATGTCCTTGCTTTGCTTCTATATAGGTTACTGATTTGTGGACATTGATTTTATACCCTGAAATGTTACTGTATTTCCTGATCATTTCCAGAAGTTTTGTGGCTAAGTCTCTGGGATTTTCGAAGTATAAGACTATATCATCAGCAAAGAGAGAGAGTTTGACCTTCTCTGCCCCCATTTGGATGCCCTTTCTGCCCTTCTCTTGACTGATTGCATTGACTAGAACTTTTCAGCACAATGTTGAATATAAGTGGCTGTAGTGGACATCCTTGTCTATTTCCAGTTCTAAGCGGAAAAATTTCAGTTTTACTCCATTCAGTATGATGTTACCTGTGGGTTTGTCATAGATGGCTTCAATCATCTTAAGAAATTTGGCATCTATACACATTTTCGTAAGTGTTCTTGTTAGAAAAGGATGCTGGATTTGTCAAATGCTTTTCATGCATCCACTGAGAGGATCACATGGTCTTTGTATTTGTTTCTATTGACATGATGTATTACATTTATGGATTTGAGTATGTTAAATCAGCCTTGAATTCCTTGGATAAAGCCTAATTGATCATGGTGTATAAATTTTTTAATGTGTAGCTCCAATCAATTAGCTAAGATTTTGTGGACTATTTTTGCATTGATTTTCATTGGTGTAATTGGTCAGTAGTTCTCCTTTTTGGTTTGGTCTTTTCCTGGTTTTGGAATCAAGGTGATGTTTCCTTCATAGAATGTGTTGAAGAAGGTTCCTTCCTTCTTAATGTTTTGGAATAACATTGTAATATAGGTGCAATGTTCTGTAATATAGGTGCAAGCTCATCTTTGATAGTTTGATAGAAGTCTGATGTGAAGCCATCCAATCACATGATCACAGGCTTTTTTTGTTGTTGTTGGAAGATTTTTTATTGTTTCTCTAATCTCAGTGCTTGATATTGTTCTGTTTAAGAGATCTATTAAGGCTAGGGAGAGGATGTGATTCAGGTATTGGTCCATTTCCCCCACATTATCAAATTTCTGGGCATAAAGTTTTTGGAAGTAGTCAGAAATAATCTCTTGTATCTTTTTTGGAAACAATTGCTAATCTCCCTTTTTGTTTCTGATTGAAGTCATTAAAGATTTTCATTTTCTATTTTTGGTTAACCTGGCCAATGGTTTATTGATTTTATTTATCTTTTCAAAGAACCAACTTTTTGTTTCATTAATTTTATGAATGATTCTTTTCTTTTCAATTTAATTTATTTCTGATATAATTTTGGTTGTTTCTTTCTTCTGCTAGGTTTGGGATTGGATTGTTCTTTCTTTTCCATTTCTTTAAGATAACTCATTAGGTTGTCAATGTTCTTTCTGTCTGTTTTTTGGATGTAGGCATCTAATGTGATACACTTCCCTCTTAGCACTTCTTTTGAACTGGTTTTGGTAGCTTGTTCCTTCATTGTTGTTGTGCTCTAGGAACTTAATGATTTCCTTTTTTATCTCTTCCTTGACCCGACTGTCATTTAGCATAGGTTGTTTAATTTCCATGCCTTTGTGTAAGGATGAAAATTTTTCTTGGAGTTTAGTTCCACCTCTGTTGCCTTGTGGCCTAAGAAGATACAAGGTATAATTTCAATTCTTTTGATTTTGTTGAAGTTTGATTGGTGTCCTAAGATATGATGTATTTTGGAGAATGTTCCATGGGCCGACAAGAACGTATACTCTTTAGCTTTAAGATGGAATGTTCTGTATATGTCTATTAAGCACAGTTGTTGTAGGGTCATGTTTAAGTTTCTTGCATTTTTATTTAATTTCTGTTTAAAGCATTTCCATCTCTGTAGGAGTAGTGTTAAAGTCCCTTGCTCTTATGGTGTTAGAGGATATCATTTTGCTCAGACTAACTAAGTTCTGTTTCATAAATCTGGGAGCATTTAATTTGGATGTATAAATACTTAGAATTGATAAGTCCTCTTGCTGTATTGTTCCTTTGACCAATATGAAGTGTCCATCTTTGTCTTTTTTGACTTTAGTTGCTTTAAATCCACTTGTATTTGAAAATAAGATTGCAATCCTTTCTTTCTTCTGGATTCAATTTGCCTTAAAAATTGTTTTCTAGCCCTTAACCCTGAGTTTTACTTTGTCCTTCAAGGTGAGGTGTGTTTTCTGCAGGCAGAAAATGGATGGCTTGTGCTATTTTATTCAATCAACCAGCCTATGACTCTTTAATGGGGAATTCAAGCCATTAACCACTTATTGAGAGAATTGATAAATATGGTGGAGTTCTGTTCATTTTGTTTTGTGAAAATCCATTGCTTAGTTTTTATCTTTTATGTCATTACAGATGCTAGGTTTTGTCCTTTATCTTCTGAGTGTTTTGATTGCTGATGGCCCATTGTGATGGGTAGTGTATAGAATAAGTCTAAGCATTTCCTGTAGAGGTGATATTTTAGTGGCAAATTTCCTCAATGTTTACATATCAGTAAAAGATTTGATTTCTTCGTCAGTTTTGGAGCTTAGTTTAGCAGGATATAGAATTCTGGGCTGAAAATTCTTTTAAGTAGATTAAAGTTAGTGCTCACTCTCTTCTGGCTTGAAAGGTGTCATTTGAGAAGTCTGTGGTCACCTTAATGGCCTTGCCCCTGTAAGTCAATTGGCACTTACCCCTGGCTGCTTACAGAATCTTCTCTTTCAGCTCAACTTTGGAGAACTTCATGATAACATATCTTGGAGAAGCTCTGTTTGTGTTGACATGACCTGGGGTTCAATATCCCTCTGAAAGGAATGTGTCTGAATCTTTGGTGATGCTTGGGAAATTTTCACTTATGTATCCTCTAGTTGGGCTACCATTCCTCTTGAGTGTTCTTCTGGGATAACTATAATTATTATGTTTGAATGCTTCATGATGTCCCATAATTCTCTCAGTGAACATTCTGCTTTCTGTCTCTTTTTTTACGTCTCTTTAACTGCCTATGTTAGCTCAAGAGCTTTATCCTCTACCTGTGGGGATCTTTCCTCTTCATGGTCTAATCTGTTATTGATACCTTCTACTCCATCTTTAAGTTCCCTGATTGACTGATTCAATTCCTTAAGCTCCACTATGTCCTTCCTATATTCTTCATATCATTCATCTCTTATTTGATTCTGCTTTTGGATTTCCTTTTGGTTATTTTCCACTTTCTCACCAATTTCCTTTATTGTTTTGACCATCCATATTTTAAATTCCCTTTCTGTCATTCCCAACATTTCTTTATAGATAGTATCCTCCGCAGTAGCTAGCCCATGTTTCCTTGGGGTGGGGGGTGTTCCTTTGTTCTGGATTTTTCATGCCAGGTTTTCTCAGATGTTTCTTCCTCATGAGAGTTTTTTATATATATATATTTCTTTGCCCTATTTTTTACTTTCACTTCCTCTTGCTCTTTAAGTAACTGTGCCTCTGACTTAAGGTGTGAAAGTGTCCTTTTGATAAAGGAATAAAAGGAAGAAAAGAGTGAACAGCAAGAAGGAATAAAATATTTTTTTAAAAAGAGAGGCAGTAAAGGGGAGTAAAAGAGATGATTGATAAAAAGAAAAGAGGAACCAAAAGAGAGACAGGAGTAATAGTGGTGTACATAGGGTTCTTGACTCATACACACAAATTCCAACCTCTGAGGGGCTGGATTGGAGGAGTCCCTAGAAGTCTGGAACTCTTTGCTAGCCTGAGAAGACAGAAGACCTCACTTCTACCAAATAGAGAAGAAAAACAGAAAAACAAAAACACTCTAGATAAAGTAAAATAAACAAAAAAGCTTAAGGCATATAATTAAAGGGAAAAAAGAATAACAGGGCAGAAAAACTAACAAAAATTAAGCCTTATTATTGAACACGGAAATAATGAAAAATTATAATTATACCAAAAAAAGAAGAAAAAAAAAGGAAAGGAAAAATCTAGATGGAAATAGTTGAAAAAAATTTTAAAAGAGAAAAACTATATATCTTGATATATATTGCTGGGGCATTGGGTGATCTTCTGGGGTATGACATGCCAATCACCATGCTGATACAACTGGATAAAATGGAGACTGTGAGCCTCTGTGTTGCCAAGGAAATCATGCCCTGTCTTCCTGACATTTTTGCCCTCAAACCCCATAGGGTTGGGAGCCTGAAGCTCTCTTTAGCCCACTTAATAGACACACCTTGACCTTTCTAAACCATGTCCCTTGGCTACACAGTGGCTTTCTCAGGAAAGCATGTGTCACTCAAACCTTCCCAGGAGTGGCTGCCCTACTTATCAGGCATGCCAGAACTGGCCTTGCACTAGGACCCTGGAGGCCAAGCCTACAAGGCAGCCTTCCCACAATGGCAGCACCCAGCCTGCAGCCAAACAATAGGAGCTCCACTCTATCTAGGTGACTTAGTCCTGGCCTCTGAGTGTTGTTCAAATTCACCGGCTCACCCTCCCCCAAGATCTCCCAACGTAACTCAACCAAGTGCCCAGGTCCAAAAAAAAAAAAAGAAAGAAAACCTGCAGGGCAAGCTTTCTCTCTCAGTAAACTGTCCTGATGGCTGCACCAGCGACCTCCACCTGAATGTAAGCACTTGCCACTTTATCACTGCTTATGTCTTCGTCTGGGGGTCCTAACATGTCTCTATGCCCCTGAAGGGATGTTTCTGGGCACAGCCCACAAACCAAAGGTGCCTGGAGTCTTTTCTCCACAGTATCACCACGCACGGCTGTAAAGACACTATCTTTAGTCCACCATCTTGCTCCACCTTTCATTTGGTTCATTATTGTATTTCCTGTTAAGATTTTA
Organism: Arctocebus calabarensis; assembly: GCA_963573935.1. NCBI lineage: Eukaryota > Metazoa > Chordata > Mammalia > Primates > Lorisidae > Arctocebus > Arctocebus calabarensis. Next base: position 15,002 of record CAUYON010095683.1, read on the forward strand.
TCTTCTAAATCATTGGTTTTCAACCTTCCTAATGCTGGGATGTATTTTCATTGTTACAAAGGAGTGTGACCCACAAGTTGAGAACTGCTGTTTCATTTTAAGAGGGTTTTTTGTTTGTTTTTTTATGATGTACAAAATGTAATGAAAAGAGCTGCTTTAAAGTCTTTTAAAAATGCAGCATCTGTGTTATTTTTATGTTGGTATCTTTTGCTTTTTATTTCTTTTAAAATGGTTTACATTTTTTTGTTCTTTGTATGTCAAATAATTGTGGGTTGTATCTTGGAGTCTGTGACCTATTATTACCTTTTGGGGAATGGTGATACTTTCCTCTTAGGAAGAAATCAAAAAGTGATATTTGAATCCTAAGTTCTATCTCGCCTTTGGAGGGTGATGGTTCAAACTTCACTTAAATTCTCTAAATCATTGTTATGCTTGTTTATAGCTATTATAGTCATAAACTGATTTGAGAATTATGTTGAGATTTGTATATATGATTCAAATCTCATTTTAGTTTTTTAAACTTTTGACTGGGCCCACAAACTTAGTAGGTTAAAATGAACTTCTGTTTCAGATTAAAGTTTAAAGTAGTCATTGTGGATGCAGAGTTGTACAGACTCAGTGATAAAAGTGGCAAGAATGTTCAAGAAAAATTAATGAGATCTACTTTGGGAAAAGAAACACAAAATAAATTTGAGAGGGAATATAGCATAGCAGTTAACAGCATAGATCCTGCACAAATCAGCACAAACTGGAATCAAGTTTCAGATCTCCTACTATTTAGCTGTACATCTAGGGAAATTATCAACCTACCTGAGCCTCAGTTAACTGCAGCAGGAAAAATGATTTTTCTCATATAATGTTCCAATGATAATTCAATACAATTCTACAAACTACTTAGCAATTATATCCATTGAGATTTCAGTATGTAATGAGAAATTATTTAAGGTGCACCTGAAACAACTTGAAATAATGGTGATGTCATGATTTTAAGAAAAAAAATAAAAGAAATCTTGAGTTAAAAATGACTGTCCAAGCACATTTTGGTTTTTACATAAATCCACTTGAAAGAGTAATCCCTGTTAATAGTATTATTGTGGAGATGCAAGGCAACAACCTGTCGGAAAAAGTTTTGCTAACTATAAAGCACTGTGCAAAATACAAAGGAGTGTGGATATCTTTGAATCAGATGGGACACATGGTACCAAGGATCAGGAGCAGAAAATTTTTAAAAAGTACAATTAATGAAAGCATCCTGGATTCAGATTAAAACCAGAAAGAGGGAAGATAGCAAAAGTCCAGATAAACCAAGAAAATGAAAGTATCTACAGGACTAGCTAGTCTTTTAAGCTAAATGGTAACAAGTTCAATGTAAGAAATGTTTGTAACAAATTGAACATTTTTGGAGAGAAAGAACAGACAAATTACATTATGGCTAGGTGCAGTGGCTCATGCCTGTAATCCTAGCATGCTGGGAGTCCAAAGTGGTAGACAGCCTGAGCAAGAGCAAGAACCCATTTCTAGCTACTGGGAAGGCTGAGGTTAAAGAACCTTTTGAGCCCAAGATTAAGGGGTTGCTGTGAGCTATTATGATGACATAGCACTCTACCCAGGGCAAGAGTAATAATTTATCTCAAAAAAGTAAAAAAGAAAAAGTAGAATTTGAAAATATAACTTTTCTTTTTTAGTACTCTAGACCTTTGACTTAGAACTCTTGCTCAGAACCATACTTTATTTTCATATCATGCTTTGTGGTTTCTAAAACAGTTCTCATGTCCTCATTTAAATCTCACAATAGACTTGCAAGGTAGCACAGATATTAATTTCACATTGTATGAGCAAATTCAAGCTTAACACATTTAAATAATATGTATACAATTGTCTCATAAGTAAACCATGGAACTCAGATGTCAACTAAAGTCTTCCAATGAAATTTGCTTGCCTCATTTATAACCAGCCCAGGTTTGGGAGAGGTAGACATAAGTGGATCCAGCTGCCTGTAAAACATGTGTGCATTAGCATGTGCTTTGTGCTGCCACCTCTCAGTATTTATCAATGGGTCCCAGAAAGATGTCTGAAGAAAGAATCTGGGATCTGAGAAAATAAAATTATCAAGATTTCATGAGGGGAAGCAAGTTAACATAGCTGTTGGAGCCCTCACTCTGCCTATTTCTGCCAATATAGCTTGTTTCCATGGCTGCAAAGCCCAAACTAGCCAATTCTGCACAGCCCTTTGAGACAAATCTGATGCATTGAAAAATGTCTTTCAAAAAGTAGGAGATTTTGTGTTTGTCTACAGGGGGGTCTATTTTGGCCAGTGAGGAGGACTTGTGTATTATAAGGCAGCTTTAGCCCTTCTCTAGAAGAGTCAGATTGAAGTAGAGATAGTATGTAAAAGTAAGTAGAAAACAGAGCAAGCCAATTTTGGTTAAGGGATGATTAAAGAGCACATTCATTTGTGTAGTTCATTACAGTTTTTAGATGAGCACAAATTAATTTTCCAGATTCCAATCAGAAGTTATGATCTGAGTTGTTCAAGGAGAATGAAGACCCCCTCTCCAAATACACAAAAGGCACCCTTGGACTTTGGGTACATGAAATGAGATGAGCCTGTGAGCCGCTTTTTATAACTTTACCTGAACTCTAGAATTTTAAATTGTTCCCTCCTGAATTTAGCATATATAATTTAAAATCTGATTTTTTTCTCTATTATTTTCTCTCTGCTTAATATACCTTAATGGTGCTCTATTGCTGTTCTCTGGGGAAGTTCTTGACCTTCACTAGGGCTAAGAGTTTCCATGTCATCTTCTCCCTTCAAATCATTTACTATGGTCTAGTAAGCTCCTGAAATTCCTTTGTCTTTTTTCTGAATAGCCTCCCTCACATATTCTTTATTCATCTATGATATTTATAAAATCCTACATTAATAAGATTGGTCTGGTTATACAAAGCTAATTGCATCCTTCAGCTTCTGGGTCCTATGTGCTCCCCTTCCTATTGACAAATTTTCAAAGAAAAACAAAAAGAAAGAAGAAACAGAGGATGGAAGAAAAAAACGCATGGAAAAGTGAATTTCAGAGAATAGGAAACTAGTCCCATAAGTCATTGTGCAAATGTCTCCTAATAGAATAGAAGTAAATTATAGGTGGTGTGACTAACCCCTTTTGGCCAGGACATCCAGAATTATTCTTTTTGTCCTTATGTCCCTTCACTTAGCACCACCTTTCTATCCTCCAAAGTATCTAGATTTGTTCATCCATAGACAATAAGTTTTTTCATGCCCATATCAGGTTACACATTCTAAGAAAATCACAGAATATCTGAAACTCAAGACATTTCTGATCTACTTCAATTTGACTCTTCTAGAGAAGGGCTAAAATCTGCCTTATAATACACAAGTCCTCCTCACTGGCCAAAATAGACCCCCCTGTAGACAAACACAAAATCTCCTACTTTTTGAAAGACATTTTCAATGCATCAGATTTGTCTCAAAGGGTTGTGCAGAATTGGCTAGTTTGGGCTTTGCAGCCATGGAAACAAGCTATATTGGCAGAAATAGGCAGAGTGGGGGCTCCAATAGCTATGTTAACTTGCTACCCCTCACAAAATCTTGATAATTTTATTTTCTCAGATCCCAGATTCTTTCTTCAGACATCTCTCTGAAGATAATGGAGGATGGTTCTTCAGACAAACATCCAAGCTCATAAAAATCCATCATGGAAATGTGTTTTAGACAGAGAATACTCACCTATCTGCTGGAAGGGATAGCATCCTGGTGTCCAAAGGACTTATTTAGGGAAAAAAAACAAGCCCAAAGATGAGATGAAGGTGTTTCCATTTAGAAGAACATGTGTATAATTGAAGATGATTGATAAGAAGAGTAGACATTTGTTTGTCAGTAGAGTTGATGTACTACAATGAAAAGGGGAAGGACTTTGGAATCAGGCACAACTGTGTTAAAACCCATTGGGATATAACCTCCCAAGTCTCACTTTCCTCACCTATAAAAATAGACAAATTTACTAGGTGTAGAATATAAATGTCTCAACAATAACTAAGAAAATGTTGTGAAGGCTATGTTAACCAGTTTGATGAAAACATTTTAAATTGTGTATAAAACCAGCACATTATACCCCATGATCGCATTAATGTACACAGCTAAGATTTAATACAAAAAATAGACTAATAAAATTGAGACAAAAATTTGAACTTTAAGGAGTTATAAGGATTAAGTATGAAGTATAGCAACTTGAAAAGAACAACGATGATAGCCAATATATTTGAATGTATGTGCCAGGCACTACTCTGAATATTTTATATTAACTCATTTAATCCTCACAACATTAAGAAGATAATCAACTATTATCATTTTCATTTTACAGGTGGTGAACCTGAGGTTCAAAGTGACTACAGGGCCAGCAGTAATGGAATTTGAATATGACCCAGATAGTGTAGTTTCTGAGTTTCGTGCTTAAAACCTGTAACAAGAACCTTAGTGACTACTCTCTACAGCTGTTCTCTAGTAAGCAAGCAAAAAGTGTTATTAATGTAGGAGGAGAAAATAATAACTGTAATAAAAGGAAAAATGTGGATGAATGGTAGGTAATACTTTAATTTAAAACACTCTATAGAGAGGTATGCCTACAGAGCTATAAGTCAGAATTCCGTATCCCTTAAAAATAAGAAACGTCTATGTATATCTATTTATATTTTGCATTACTTTTCATGGTTTTTCCATTTCAACATATTTTCCTATTTTGGAACTCCTCCAAGTTCAGTAATGTGAGATAGGGAGTTTTAAAATAGATGTATATCACCGGGTTGAACTATAATATGTCCTTAATTTAGGATTAGTATAAAATGTGGCAAATAAGCTTTTGGGATGCTGAACTTTTAATCCTCTATGTACAAAGCCTTCCTTATTCTGGACGAATAGGTAGGCTGTCTTTCCACTGGACTTTGTAGAAAGATCTTCTGGCTGGTGACCACTCAGCAGGGCCCAACTTCCTGACATTCAGAGAACCAAAGGCCAAATTAGTCATGTTAGGCATTTTAGTTCTGTGCTTTCTATTTACTTATTCTGAAATCCAAGACTCACACTAATTTCCCATGTCTCTTAATTTCAAAAGGAAATGGGGAATTTATTTTTTTTCTCTACCTCAGACTACAACAAAATTCAGTAAGCCATTCTGCAGTGATTATTCATTTTCATTTGTAATTTCAACACTCTCTCAATGCTTTCTTATTTTTGTTATCACATCTCTTTCTTCTCTTCTTTTTTCCAAGTCTCTCCCCTTCTATCCACCAAGAAAAGAATTACCTGTAGTCTCAAATAAAAGCTTCTTTGGGAAAAGGAATTTATAAGTTATTTTTCTGTTGCCTGCGGTCCAATCTCACCATTGACATTACCTGGGCTCACTAGTTTACATGATAAAACATATTCTTGTTCTGTTTATTTGTTTTCATTCTTTGTACTTCTTTTGTTTGTTTGTTTGTTTGTTTGTTTTGAAACAGAGCCTCAAGCTGTCACCCTGGATAGAGTGCTCTGACATCACAGCTCATGGCAACCTCCAATTCCCAGGCTGAAACGAGTCTCCTGCCTCCGTCTCCCAAGTAGCTGGGACTACTGGTACCCTCCACAACGTCCGGCCATTTTTTGGTTGCAGCCGTCATTGTTGTTTGGCGGGCCTGGGCTGGATTTGAACCCACCAGCTCAGGTGTACATGGCTGGTGCCTTAGCCCTTTGAGCCGTAGGCACCAACCCATCATTCTTTATACTTTTGAAGCTATTATCACATACATTGCCACAATAGACCTGACAGAAACCAATTGACGTGCAGGGTAGAGGCAAAGATTTCTCCTTACTGGCCAGGATGAGAGTTTGTTCTTGATATATTAAGAGTTTGGTCCAATTTCTGACATCAACCCAGTTGTCAATGAATTAATATGAATGGATGACATTGGAGAAATTTGACTCAAATTTATTAGTATCCACATCTGATGAATCCCTATTTTCTGTGTCATCATTTTTCAATACATCATGTAAGAAAATTTGTACAACTATATCTCAAGTAAATAAAAATTCTACTGCTAATAGGACTTGACATTTAGAAAAATTAATATAGACAAGTTTTTCTATTTATAGATATATGTGTTATCAAGTAACTAAGTCATGTAATGTCATTTGCTCTACCCATGTTGGTCTTAATACATTGTAATTATGGAATCATAGCTTGACTGTATTGTTCATCCTTTATCACTAAAATAAAAACTGAAAAGTCAGGCAGTCTATAATAATGCAGCTAATGTGGCTTATGGTTTTGGATTCCTGTGTATGAAATAATCAAAGGTCAACCATAAATGCATGTAGACCACTAACTGACCAAATTTTGACTTTCTTCAACACAAGGTATTGTTGTGTGTCTTCACCTACACAGCATTGTATTACGTAGTTGAAGACACAAACATAGTATAAGAAAAGTTCCCTGATCAAAGCACATAAGACAAAAGTCTATTAAACACATTTAAAATCATGAAATAGAGACTTGACTCTCAGGAATTCACTTTTTAATAGCAATAGAGGATCTTTTACTAGGCCAACTAGGATAAAATTATTCCGGTCTAACATTTCTCTAATATCCCAAGTATAGAAACACTTACTAGGGAAACAGCATAATCATTACGAACACAGGCTTTGAAGTGATTGGCCTGGATTCTTTCCTCAGTTATGCTTCTTATAGCCGAGAGTGTTTGAATAAGTTACCTGTGAAATAGAGAACATATTCAAATTTACCAGGGTAGTTATGAGCATTAAGTAAGATGATGACAGTAATGAGTTTTACATAGTGTCAGCATATAGTAAGCATTCAGTAAATGTTAGATATTTTTAAAGTTAACAGAAGATGAGCTGGCAGGACTATTTCAAGATGTCATATGTTATTTCCATAGCATAGAGTTTGAATTAAAGCACAGAAATATGAATTGATGAATGCCCACCATGGGGTTCCGGTGCACCCACATTGTTGGCATTTTCTTTATCCCAGAAAAGGTATGTGCAAGCTGGATGCTTCTCCTTGATAAAGGCAGCAAGACCAGGAAGATACCTTGGGATAACTCAGTTCCTCTTGAGTACCCTTTTCCTTTACCAGCAGATCTCACAAAGCCACATCAATACCAACTGGACAAAGATATTCAATGGTTTTAAATTCAAAAGTGAAGGAAAATTTCTACTAAAAAATAACTACTGATTGCTAAGTCTGAAACTTAGTGTGGATATTTATTTCTTGTTATTTTCACTGGGAAGGGAAGAATATTTATCACAAGGTATTAAGCAACATTCACAAATGAAACATTCACCTAGTATTTACTGAGAACTTACTAAGTGCCAGACTCCAATTGTAGGTAATTTTCAGAAAGATGAATTCCCAGGAAGACAAGAAGCTGTTATTTTGTAATCTTTTATGTCAAAAATACCTCCAGATATCTTTGTGTGTATGCTTAATATTCCATGTTGCCATCATTGCCTTTACTGAGGGAAATGACATTATTTATCTGGTAAGATGTGAAGTGCAAAGGCTTTAGTCAAAAATTAGGTTCAAAGACTAACACTGTCTTTGAAACTATTCCATCTATAAAATAGACAAAATAATGCTTGGTTCATTTGGTGGTTGTGAAGATTGAATGATAAATATCTAGAACCAATTTGACTCCCAGTAAATGGTAGCTTGATTTGGTCCCACTTTCAGTTATTCCCCCTTTCATGGCACTTATACCATATCACTGCTGTATTCTTCTGACATGTTCCTTAATACTAATGGCTTATGTAGGTCTAGCAGTTCAGAAGAACATTCCAGAGCTCTAGATGGCACCTACCAGAGCCAATTCTAAATCTAGCTCAGTTCCTCTGCTAGAAGAACTGATAGAAAAACCTCATTTGAGAAAAATTTACTATCTATGTATATTGTCCTGGGCATTAGAGATACGATTGTGCTCTCATGGAGCACACAGACAACAAGCACCCATGACTTTAAATAAAACACATGTGCTAACAAGGTAAAAACATTCAAGGCTATGAAAGGATACAGGAAATTCCAAACTGAGTTCTGAGTTCAGGCATGGAGTAATAAGAAAATCTTGCTAAAAGAGGATGATAAAAATACTAATAACTGCCATTTACTGAGTGCTTGCAATGGTCACTCAAATATAAGCATTATATAGCACTATGTTATTCTGCACAATATCTTAGTGAAGCAGACTTTATTACAAACCCATTTCACAGACAAAGAAGATGAATGATAAAGATTAAGAGATTTGCATAATTATTCACCTGGAAAAGTAAAGTCCTGAGACCTAATATCTAAATGAAACCTTTAGTTGTTTTGGCTGGGTCTGGGTTTGAACTCGCCACCTCTGGCATAAGGGGTTGGCACCCTACTCCTTTGAGTCACAGGCACCGCCCCAATGAAAACCTTTAGTTAAAAGAAGAATTCTCCTCTCAATAGATACAGAGAAAGTATTCAATAAAATCCAGCATCCTTTTCTAATTAG
>CAUYON010095686.1:0-14176 GCA_963573935.1 Arctocebus calabarensis
AGCTGTTAAAGTTATAGGAGTTGATTCCTGCATACATCATTCATGAGTAAAATCCTGGAACCCTCCATCTTCTACGGAGGCAGACAATGAAGACAGCCAACCACAGACCACCTACACTTGTGAGCCAAAAGAAAGTTTGACGTTATTATTTAGGAAACAGTAAGAAAAATCCTAAGATGGTTTTCTTTTAGCATCAGGAATAAGTGCTTCTGACCTGACGCTGGTCTACTTTTGCCTATTACTGATTATACTAATCAGATTTATGTTTTCCAGAAATGTCATCACCATCCAAATGCAATAAAGATGGTTCCAGTCCATGAACCCCTGTATCACTCTCCTTCCGGAGAAACCCTAACTGCCCCCTTCTATCATCGCCCGATTCAGCAGGAAGCAGTTAGATCGAGTCTTCGCCCCTTTTTCCCTAACAGCAGTTAGAGTTTCTACTCGGAGAGGTAGAACTGATTCAGGACGTTTGGCACCCTAGCCAGCTCAGCGGAGCTGGTGGACCTGCTGCCTCCTCCTTGGCAGTGTCGGTGCTGCGGCAGCCAGCTGAAGAACCAGCAGGCTGATGACAGGCAAGGAGGGGGACCTCCAACCCCCAACGGAGGCTCCAATAGCCAAAAAGGCCAGACAACTGCCGAGAAGACACCTGTGCCTTGGTGTCTTCTTCACGTTACACTTAGGACTAAATGTGGAACCCCCATTTCCTATGCCTAGGTCAATTTCATGTGAATTTCCTAGGCCTCAATTCCATGAATGGACTGTGTCCATTCATTGATACATTCATTCAATTTGCCCCGACTGAAGGGACTGTGTTCGTTCATTGATACATTCATTCGCCTTGCCCCCGGTGGAAGGGACTGTGTTCATTCGTTTCCTGGCCAAGGAACCCATACACCTATATATACCCCAAGACTAAAAGCCTAAAGGGGGAGACGGGGAAAGCCCGGGAGAGAAAAGGAGAGAGCTTTTCTCTCTCTGCTTGAGTTCTCTCTCTCTACCAGGAGCTTTAGTGTTTTCTGTATTCTTTTCTGTAAATAAATTCTGTCTTACCACTGGAAAAAAAAAGAAAGAAAATGCCATGAAGGCTATGTTAAACAGTTTGATGAAAACATTTCAGATTGTATATGAAACCAGCACATTGTACCTCTTGATTGCACTAATGTATGCAGCTGTGATTTAATAAAAAAAAATAGATAGATAGATAGATAGATAGATAGATAGATAGACAGACAGATAGATAGATCTACAACAGAGAAATCAGAAGAGGAAAAACCAGTCAATGAGAGATCATGTAAGTTAAGTTTTCATCAGGGAAAGAGAAACCAGCCCATGTATTTCAAGTAGGAAAGCTGAGAACACCAAGGTCAAGCAATCCACTGCCACCAATCTCAGACAGTAGCTCTGAGGTGAGTGAATCTCAGGAGCTCTGCTGGAAATGTAATGGCTGAGCTGGGACTCAGGTAAGGGTAGTGAGGCAGTCAACTAGGACATAAATTTTAAGGGAGCATCAAAGAATATTTTAATCCAATGTATTTTCAAATGTTTTGTGATTGTTTTTGTTTTCAATGTATTTTCAAACATTTTGTGGTTTTGTGTTTGTTTTTTCAAGACAGCATCTCACTCTGTCACATGGACTAGAGTTCCATGGCCTTAGCCTAACTCACAACAATCTCAAACTCGTGGGCTCAAGTCATCCTCCTGCCTCAGCCTCCCAATTAGTTGAGGCTACAGGTGCCCACCACCGAGAGCAGCTAATTTTTCTATTTTTAGTAGAGACAGGGGTCTCACTCTTGCTGAGGCTGGTCTCAAACTCCTGACCTCAAGTGACCTTGGCCTCCCAGAGTGTTAGGATTACAGGCGTGTGGCTCTGAGCCTAGCTAAATTTGTTTATTTTTAATTGACAAATAATTGGGCATATTTATGGGGTGCCATGTGATGTTTTGACTTATATACCCATTGAAGAAAGATTCAGTCAAGTTAATTGATAGTTTAATGTGGTATTTTTCAAAACCAAACTTAAAGCAAACAAAATCCATGATGAACAAAATGTCAAAATTTTGAATGAAAACAAAATTCAACCCTGTGCTTGCAAAACCCGTCCTCACTCATCGCTCCCTAATTCCAACTCGGCTCAAAGCTCTGGGAGAACTGACTTACAGTCTTTTTTAGCAGCTACCCACAGCACTAAAATGGGTCATTTGCAGCAGTGTGCTTGGAAGCTAATGAGAACCTCGGGTCTATTGTCTATTCATTCCTCTGCCCATAACTGCTGCCAAAGAACAATAGCTTCTTCCCATTTATTTTCCAAATCTTTTTGAGTACCTCTCACATTGACCAACTTGAAGAAAGAGATTCTTGGAAATGTAATTGGAGACTTCTTCCTTGTGATGCAGAGGAAACAACAGAGGAGGAAAGTAATGCCATGAAGTCCCTAACAGACAATCCAGCAAAGAGATGTCAAGAAGGTTCAAAAGCTGGAGATCAGCTCAAGATCTTAGTAAAACTAAAAGATATCAAATATGTGCACAGAGGAAAATGTCAACAAGCAAACCTTTGTAGGATCTCTAAAAAGTCAGTGTTATGGTCTGAAGTGCGTTCCTCCCAAATTCACATGTTGAAGTCCCAACCCCCTAGTACCTCAGAATGTGATTGTATTTGAAAATCGAGTTTTTAAAGAGGTAGTTATGGTTAAATGAGGTCATTGGGGTGGGCTGTAATCCAGAATGACTGGTGTCCTTGTGGGAAGAGATTAGGACGCAGGCGCACACAGAGAGAAGGCCACACAAAGACACAGAGAGAGGGCAAGGAAAAGGCCTCTTAAGAAACCAACATTGTCAACACCTGCACCTCAGACTTACATCAGAGGCAGCTGCAGAGAGGAATAAGCCTTAAAATAGGGGGCCCAGCTGGAGGTCTGTTTAGACTTAACCCTTAAGCAGGAAGGGTAGTCAACAAAGACATTAAACTAGAGAGGCTCCAAGTTCAGAGAAACAGGCCTGGTGAAGAGTAGGGAAGAAAAACTATTCTGAAAACTGGGGAACCAAGTAAAAGATTGCAACCTAAAGATGGAAGACATTAGCCCTGACCTAACTCACTTTTGCCATGGGGTCCCAGACTGCTCTAGGTAGCAGTCAGCAGGAAATTGGCATTCTTTCCTAGAGAGACAGGGCTCTGAAAAGGTCAACACACAGTGACATCTGGGGATCTGACACAAATGGCTGCCTTCCTTCTGAACATAATAAGGTCCTCTGAATTGAAAAGCTCCACCTCGGCTGGGCGCCGGTGACTCAACGGGCTAAGGCGCTGGCCACGTACACCTGAGCTGGTGGGTTCGAATCCAGCCTGGGCCCTCCAAACAACAATGACGGCTGCAACCAAGAAATGGCCGGACGTTGTGGCGGGTGCCTGTAGTCCCAGCTACTTGGGAGGCAGAGGCAGGAGACTCGCTTGAGCCCAGGAATTGGAGGTTGCTGTGAGCTGTGATGCTACCACACTCTATCCAGGGTGACAGCTTGAGGCTCTGTCTCAAAAAAAAAAAAAAAAAATAGCCAGGCATTCTGGCAGGCGCCTGTAGTCCCAGCTACTTGGGAGGTGTAGGCAGGAGAAATGCTTGAGTCCAAGAGTTGGAGGTTGCTGTGAGCTGTGATACCATGGCACTCTACCCAGGGTGACAGTTTGAGGCTCTGTCTCAAAAAAAGAAAAAAAAGAATTGGCAGGATATACATGCTGGGATGTGTATATGTCAATACTGTTCTTTCTTACGGTATGCTCTTTTAAAGTTTTTGTGTTTTTTTTTAAGGTATCAGATATGGATATATCATCAGAAAAATACCCACCCTAAATTAGGTTACATTTCCATGTATTTTCAGGATGTATTTTTTTTCTCTTTGTCTTTCTGTTTTTCAAATGTAGGCATCTAATGTGATAAATTTCCCTGTTAAGACTGCTTTTACAGTGCCCCACATGTTTTGGTAGCTTGTATCTTCATTGTTGTTATGCTAAAGGAAGTTAATGATTTCTTTTTTTTTTTTTTTTTGACAGAGCCTCAAGCTGTCACCCTGGATAGAGTGCTGTGGCATCACAGCTCACAGCAACCTCAATTCCTGGGCTCAAGTGAGTCTCCTGCCTCCACCTCCCAAGTAGCTGGGACTACAGGCACCCACCACAACGCCCGGCCATTTTTTTTGGTTGTAGCCATCATTGTTGTTTGGCAGGTCCAGGCTGGATTCGAACCCACCAACTCAGGTGTATATGGCTGGCACCTTAGCCCACTGAGCCACAGGCACTGAGCCAATGATTTCTTTTTTATTTCTTCCTTTGTCCATTTGTCATTCAGCATACGTTTGTTTAATTTCCATGCCTTTGTGTGAGGATGAAAATTTTTCTTGGAGTTGAGTTCCACCTTTATTGCCTTGTGATCTGAGAAGATGCAAGGAAATTTTTCAAGTCTTTTGATTTTGTTGAGGTTTGATTTTTGTCATCGGATATGATCAATTTTGGAGAATGTTCCATGGGCTGACGAGAAGAATGCATGTTCTTTAGCTTTGGGATGGAGTGTTCTGTATATGTCTATCAAACCCAGTTGTTCTAGGGCAGTGGTTCTCAACCTGTGGGTCATGACCCACAGGTACTATATTAAAGGGATGAGGCATTAGGAAGGTTGAGAACCACTTTTCTAGGGTCACATTTAAGTCCCTTGTATCTTTGTTTAGTTTCTATTTAGAGGCTCTGTCCTGCTATCTAAGAGAAGTGTTAACATCCCTGCTTTTATGGTATTACAAGATGTCATGTTGCTCAGAGTAAATAAGGTCTATTTGAAGAATCTGGGAACAGCTCGGCACCTGTAGGTCAGCAGCCAGGGTGCCAGCCACATACACTGGAGCTGGTAGGTTTAAACCAGGCTTGGGCCTGCCAAACAACAATGACAACTACAACCAAAAAATAGCCAGGCCTTGTGGAGGGCACCTATAATCCCAGCTACTTGGGAGGCTGAGGCAAGAGAATCTCTTAAACACAAGAGTTTGAGGTTGCTGTGAGCTGTGATGCAATGGTACTCTACTAAGGGTGACATAATGAGACTCCGTCTCAAAAAAAAAAAAAAAGGATGGTGCCCATGGCTCAGTGAGTAGGGCACCAGCCCGTATACCAAGGGTGGTGGGTTCAAATCCAGCTCCAACCAAACTACAACAAAAAATAGCCAGGCATTGTGGCGTGACTGTAGTTGCAGCTACTCAGGAGGCTGAGGCAAGAGAAGCACCTAAGCCCAGGAGGTGAGGTTGCTGTGAGCTGTGACGCCATGGCATGCTACTGAGGGTAACAGAGTGACACTCTGTCTCAAAAAAAAAAAAGAAAATTCTGGTAGCATTGAAGTTGGGTGTATAAATATTTAGAATTGAGGGCGGTGCCTGTGGCTCAGTGAGTAGGGCACCAGCCCCATATACCGAGGGTTGTGGGTTCAAACCCAGCCCTGGCCAAACTGCAACAAAAAAATAACCACAGCTCGGCACCTGTGGCTCAACGGGCTAAGGCGCCAGCCACGTACACCTGAGCTGGCGGGTTTGAATCCAGCCCAGGCTTGCCAAACAACAATGACAGCTGCAACCAAAAAATGGCCGGGCGTTGTGGCGGGCGCCTGTAGTCCCAGCTACTTGGGAGGCTGAGGCAGGAGACTCACTTGAGCCCAGGAATTGGAGGTTGCTGTGAGCTGTGATACCATGGCACTCTATCCAGGGTGACAGCTTGAGGCTCTGTCTCAAAAAAAAAATAAATACATAAATAACCAGATGTTGTGGTGTACACCTGTAGTCTGAACTGCTCAGGAGGCTGAGGGAAGAGAATCATCTAAGCCCAGAAGCTGGAGTTCTCTGTGAGCTGTGACACCATGGCACTCCACTGAGGACAATAAAGTGAGACTCTGTCTCTTAAAAAACAAAAAAAATTTAGGGCAGCGCCTGTGGCTCAGTGAATAGGGCGCTGACCCCATATGCCAGAGGTGGTGGGTTCAAACCCAGCCCTGGCCAAAAACTGCAAAAAAAAAAAAAAATTAAATTAGAATTGAGGCTCAGTGCCTGTGGCTCAAGTGGCTAAGGCGCCAGCCACATACACCTGAGCTGGCAGGTTCTAATCCAGCCTGGCCTGCCAAACAGCAATGATGGCTGCAACCAAAAAATGGCCAGGCGTTGTGGCGGGTGCCTGTAGTCCCAGCTACTTGGGAGACGGAGGCAGGAGACTCACTTGAGCCCAGGAACTGGAGGTTGCTATGAGCTGTGATGTCACAGCACTCTATCCAGGGTGACAGCTTGTGTTGTTCCCTAGAATAATATGAAGTGCCCTTCTTAGTGTTTTGTTTTGTTTTGTTTTGTTTTTCAGACAGGGTGTCACTCCATCACCCTCGGTAGAATGCCATGGTGTCACACAACTCACAGCAATCTCCAACTCCTGGGCTTAGGTGATTCTCTTGCCTCAGCCTCTTGAGCAGCTCAGACTACAGGTGCCTCCCACAACGCCCGGTTATTTTTTTGTTGCAGTTTGGCCGGGGCTGGGTTTGAACCCATCACCCTCGGTATATGGGGCCAGCGCCCTGTCCACGGAGCCATAAGCGCCACCCTTTTTTTTTTTTTTTGGACAGAATCTCAAGTCATTGCCCTAGGTAGAGTGCGGTAGAGTCATAGCTCACAACAACCTCCAACTGTTGGGCTCAAGCAATGCTCTCGCCTCAGTTTTTCTATTTTTGGTAGAGACAAGGTCTCGCTTTTGCTCAGGCTGGTCTCAAACTCGTGAGCTTAAGCTATCCACCCACCTTGTCCTCCCAGAGTGCTAGGATTGCTCAAGCAATGCTCTCGCCTCAGTTTTTCTATTTTTGGTAGAGACAAGGTCTCGCTTTTGCTCAGGCCGGTCTCAAACTCGTGAGCTCAAGCTATCCACCCACCTCGTCCTCCCATGAGCCACTGTGCCCGGTCGACAGTCTCATTTTGTCACCTTTGGTAGAGTGATTGCCATGGTGTCATAGTTCACACAACCTGTAGCTCTTGGGCTCAAGTGATTCTCTTGCATCAGTCTCCCCAATAGCTAGGACTACAGGCACCTGCCACAACACCCAGCTATTTTTTTTGTTGTTGTTGTTGTAGTTGTCATTGTTGTTTGGCAAACCCAGGCTGGATTCGAAAGCACCAGCTCTGGTGTATGTGGCTGCTGCCTTAGCTGCTTGACCTACAGGCACCAAGCCTGGCTATTTGTTTTAGAGGTGGGGTCTCGTTCTCGCTCAGGCTGTTCTTGAACCTGTGAGCTCAAGCAATCCGCCCACCTCAGCCTCCCAGAGTGCTAGGCTTACAAGCGTGAGCCACTGTGCATGGTCCCAGCTTTGTCTTTTTTCACTTTAGTTGCTTTAAATCCACTTGTATCTGAAAATAAGATTACAACCCCTCTTTTCTTCTGATTTCTATTTGTCTGAAAAATTGTCTTCCATCACTTAACTCCTGTGTTTTACTTTGTCCTATGAGGCTTGGTGTATTTCCTGTAGACAGAAAATGGATAGCTTGTCCTCTTTTATCCAATCACTTAGCCTACACCTCTTCAGTGGGGAATTCTAACCATTAACATTTATTGAGATAATTGATAAGTGTGGTGGAATTCTATTTATCTTATTTTCTGAGAGTCCATTGCTTAGTTTTATCTTTTGGATCATTTTAGAAACTACATGTTGTCCTTTACTTTCTGGGTGTTTGCTGGCCAAATATTGTGATGGTCAGTGTGGAGAATACGTCTAAGTATTTCCTGTAGAGCTGGTCTTCTTGGGGCAAACTTCCTCAGTGTTTACATTTCAGCAAATAATTTAATTTCTCTATCAGTTTTAAAGTTTAGCTTATGAGGATATAGAATTCTGGGCTGAAGGGTGGTGCCTGTGGCTCAGTGAGTAGGGCACCGGCATCATATACCCGAGGGTGGAGGGTTAGAACCAGGCTCCACCCAGCCAAACTGCAACAAAAAAAAAATCTGGGTGTTGTGGCAGGCACCTGTAGTCCCAGCTACTCTGGAGGCTAAAGCAAGAGAATAGCCTAAGCCCAAGAGCTAGAGGTTGTTGTGAGCTGTGATGCCACAGTGCACTACCAAGGGCAACAAAATGAGACTTTGTCTCCAAAAAAAAAAAAAAAAGAATTCTGGGCTGAAAATTGTTGTGTTTAAGTAGATTAAAGGGAGATGACCTTTCTCTTCTGCCTTGAAAATTTTCATTTGAGAGGTCTGTGGTCACCCTAATGGATTTGGCCTTGTAGGTCAATTGGGGCTTACTCCTGGCTGCTTGCAGAATTTGCTCTTTCTTCTTAACTTTGGACTTGTTCATAACAATGTGTCTTGGAGAAGCTCTGTTTGAATTGAGATGACCTGGGGTCTGATATCCCTTTGAAAGGAGTGTGTCAGAATCTTTCATTGCTGGGTGGGGTGTCTCATGCCTGTAATTCTAACACTCTGGGAAGCCAAAGAGGGTGGATTGCCTAAGCTCACAGGTTCGAGACCAGCCTGGGCCAAAGCGAGACCCCTGTCTCTACTAAAAATTGAAAAACTGAGGCAAGAGGATTGCTCGAGCCCAAGAGTTGGAGATTATTGTGAGCTATGGTGCCACTCTACCTAGGGCAACAGCTGAGAGTCTGTCTCAAAAAGAAAAAAAAGGCTCAGCACCCATAGCTAAGTGACTAGGGTGCCAGCCACATACAATGGGGCTGGTGGGTTTGAACCCAGCCTGGGCCTGCCAAACAACAATGACAACTACAACAAAAAAATAGCCAGGCGTTGTGGAGATCACCTGTAGCCCCAGTTACTTTAGAGGCTGAAGCAAGAGAATCACTTAAGCCCAACAGCTTGACGTTGCTGTGAGTTGTGATGCCACAGTACTCTACTGGGGGTGACATAGTGAGACTCAGTCTAAAAAAAAGATAAGGCTCAGCACCTGTAGCACAATGGTTACGGCCCCAGCCAATGCACCAAGGCTGGTGGGTTTGAACCCGTCCTGGACCACCTAAACAACAATGACAACTGCAACAAAAAAAGTAGCTGGAGCTCGGCGCCTATGGCTCAGTGGGCTAAGGCACCAGCCATGTACACCTGAGCTGGTAGGTTCCAATCCCGCCCAGGCCCACCAAACAATGATGGCTGCAACCAAAAAATGTCCGGGCGTTGTGGCGGGTGCCTGTAGTCCCAGCTACTTGGGAGGTGGAGGCAAGAGACTTGCTTGAGCCCAGGAATTGGAGGTTGCTGTGAGCTGTGATGCCACCACACTCTATCCAGGGTGACAGCTTGAGGCTCTGTCTCAAGAAAAAAAAAAGTAGCTGGGCATTGTAGTGGGCACCTGTAGTCCCAGATACTCAGGAGGCTGAGGCACGAAAATTGCTTAAGCCCAAGAGTTTGAAGTTGCTGAAAACTGTGATGTCACTGCACTCTACAGAGGGTGACACAGTGAGACTCTGTCTCAATAAATAAATACATAAATAAATAAATTGGCTTGGTGCCTGTAGCTCAGTGAGTAGGGCAGCACCACATACACCAAAGCTAGCAGGTTCAAGCCCGGCCCGGACCTGCTAAACAACAATGACAACTGCAACCAAAAAATAACTGAGTGTTGTGGTAGGTACCTGTAGTGCCAACTACTTGGAAGGCTGAGGCAAGAGAATCGCTTAAGCCCAAGAGTCTGAGGTTACTGTGAGCTATGATACCCCGACACTCTACTGAGGGCAACATAGTGAGACTGTCTCAAAAAAATAAATTAAATAAATAAATAAATTACCTGCTAGGATAACTGTGGTAATAAGAATAAATAAATAGGGCAGCGCCTGTGGTTCAGTGGGCAGGGCACCGGCCCCACATACTGAGGGTGGCAGGTTCGAACCCCGCCCCAGCCAAACTACCACAAAAAATAGCCGGGCGTTGTGGTGGGCGCCTATAGTCCCAACTACTCAGGAGGCTGAGGCAAGAGAATCACCTAAGCCCAAGAGCTGGAGGTTGCTGCGTGTGAGCTGTGACGCTACAGCATTCTACCTAGGGTGACAAAGTGAGACTCTGTCTCAAAAAAAAAGGATTGGTGCCTCCTCAAGGGGCTAAGGCACCAGCCACATACACCTGAGCTGGCGGGTTCAAATCCAGCCTGGGCCCGCCAAACAACAATGATGGCTGCAAACAAAAAATAGCCAACGTTGTGATGGGTGCCTACAGTTCCAGCTACTTGGGAGATGGAGGCAGGAGAATCGCTTGAACTCAGGAGTTGGAGGTTACTGTGAGCTGTGATACCATCACACTCTTCCCAGGCCAAGAGCTTGAGCCTCTGTCTCAAAAAAAAAAAAGAATAGGGCAGTGCCTGTGACTCAGAGGAGTAGGGCGCCAGCCCCATATACTGGAGGTGGTGGGTTCAAACCTGGCCCCGGCCAAAAACTGCAAAAAATAAAATTTAAAAAATAAATAAATAAATAATCTTTTGTGATAATTGGGAAATTTTCATTTATGATATCCTGTATGAGGGCTTCCATTTCTCTGGGGCATTCTTCTTTCCCTTCTTGGATCCCTATAACTTGTATGTTTGAGTGCTTCATGAACTCCCGTAATTCTCTCAGTGAACATTCTGCTTTCTCTCTTTTTCTTTCTTTTAACTGCTTGACTTAGCTTAAGAGGATTATCATCTACTTCTGAGCTTATTTCTTCTGCATGGTCTAATCTGTTGTTGATACTTTCTACTACATCTTTAAATTCCCTGATTAATTGCCTAAATTTCTTTTTTTTTTTTTTTTGAGACAGAGCCTCAAACTGTCACCCTGAATAGAGTGCAATTGCATCACAGCTCACAGCAACCTCCAATTCCTGGGCTCAAACGAGTCTCCTGATTTGGCGCCTGTGGCTCAACGGGCTAAGGCGCCAGCCACATATACCTGAGCTGGCAGGTTCGAATCCAGCCCGGGCCTGTCAAACAGCAATGGTGGCTGCAACCAAAAAATGGCCGGGCGTTGTGGTGGGTGCCTGTAGTCCCAGTTACTTGGGAGGCAGAGGCAGGAGACTTGCTTGAGCCTAGGAATTGGAGGTTGCTGTGAGCTATAATGCCACGACACTCTATCCAAGGTGACAGCTTGAGGCTCTGTCTCAAAAAAAAAAAAAAAAAAAAAGTCTCCTGCCTCTGCCTCCCAAGTAGCTGGGACTACAGGTGCCCACCATAATGCTTGGCCATTTTTTGGTTGCAGCCGTCGTTGTTGTTTGGCGGGCCCAGGCTGGATTCGAACCCGCCAACTCAGGTGTACGTGGCTGGCGCCTTAGCCACTGGAGCCACAAGCGCCGAGCCATTTTGCCTAAATTTCTTAAGCTCTGCTATATATTTTCTATATTCTTCATATTGTTGATCTCTTATTTGATTCTGTTTTTGGATTTCCTTTTGGTTATTTTCCACTTTCTCAGCAATTTCCTTCATTGGTTTTGCCATCCATTTTTTAAATTCAATTTCTGTTATTTTTTTTCTTTTCTTTTTTCTTTTGAGAAAGTCTCGGCTCGGCGCCTGTGGCTCAGCGGGCTAAGGCGCCAGCCATGTAAACCTGAGCTGGCGGGTTCGAATCCAGCCTGGCCCGCCAACCAACACTGATGGCTGCAACCCAAACAAAAATAGCCAGGTGTTGTGGCGGGCGCCTGTAGTCCCAGCTACTTGGGAGGCAGAGGCAGGAGACTCGCTTGAGCCCAGGAATTGGAGGTTGCTGTGAGCTGTAATGCCACAACACTCTATCCAGCGTGACAGCTTGAGGCTCTGTCTCAAAAAATATATATATATAGAAATAAAGGGGGAAAAAAGATTAAAAAAAAAAGAAAGTCTCACTATGTTGCCCTAGGTAGAGTGCTGTGGTATCACAGTTTACAGCAACCTCAAGCTTTTAGGCTTAAGTGATTCTCTTGTCTCAGTCTCCCAAGTAGTTGGGACTATAGGCACACACCACAATATCTGGCTATTTTTTGGTTATAGTTGTCATTGTTGTTTGGCAAGCCCGGGCTGGATTCGAACCTGCCAACTCCAGTGTATGTGACTGGCGCCCTAGCCACTGAGCTACAGGCACCAAGCCCCTTTCTGTCATTGCTAAAACATTTTTTGTAGGTGAAATCCTCTGCAGTGGCTACCTCATAATTCCCTGAGGAGTGGGTTGCTCTGTCTGGTTTTTCATGTTGCCAAAATGTTTTCTGCTGTTACTTTTTCATGAGTGTTTTCTTATTGTCTGTTTTCTTGCCCTACTTTTTCCTTTCACCTCCTCCTGCTCTTTAAGGTACCGTGCTTCTGACCTAAAATGTTGAAATCTCCTTTTGGTAAAGGACTAAATGGAAGAGAAGCGTGAAGAGCGAAAAGGGATAAAAGATGAAAAAGACAAAGGAAAAGGTAAGAGTAAAAGGGAAGACTGACAAAAAGAAGAACAGAAAGAGAGAGACCCGGCTTGGCGCCTATGGCTCAAGCGGCTAAAGCACCAGCCACATACACCTGAGCTAGCAGGTTCGAATCCAGACCGGGCCCACCAAACAACAATGACGGCTGCTACCAAAAAATAGCCGGGCATTGTGGCAGGCGCCTGTGGTCCCAGCTACTTGGGAGGCGGAGGCAGGAGAATCGCTTGAGCCCAGGAGTTGGAAGTTGCTGTGAGCTGTGATGCCATGGCACTCTACCCAGCATGACAGCTTGAGGCTGGTCTCAAAAAAAAAAAAAAATCCCCAAATTATATAATTATATTCCTTTACCTAGATGATGAAATACCAACTTCTAAAGAACACCACGAAGGACACTTTAGAAGACTTAAACTGTGGCCTGGTCTTCAGATCTGAGGACAGAGAAAAGTGGTTTTAGGATAGCTAAATGACCATGGGTGGACTTATTCAAGCTTATTTTTTTAAAAAAACTTTTCAGGCTCGGCACCCATAGCACAGTGGTTACACCGCCAGCCACATACACAGAGGCTGGCAGGTTCAAACTCGGCCTGGGCTAGCTAAACAACACTGACAACTGCAACAAAAAATAGCCAGGCGTGTGGTGGGCACCTGTAGTCCCAGCGACTTGGGAGACTGAGGCAAGAGAATGGCTTAAGCCCAAGAGTTTGAGGTTGCTGTGAGCTGTGACGCCACAGCACCCTACCAAGGGTGACCTAGTGAGTCTCTGTCTCAAAAAAAAAAAAAGACTCTTCAGGGGCCGGGCGTGGTGGCAAATGCCGATAATCCTAGCCCTCTGGGAGGTTGAAGGGGGCTCAGTACTCAAGACCAGCTTGAATAAGAACAAGACCTTATCTCTACAGAAAAATAGAAAAATGAGCTGAGCATTGTGGCAGGCGCCTGTAGTCCCACTTACTCTGGAGGCTGAGGCAGGAGGATTGTTTGAGCCCAGTAGTTTGAGGTTGCTGTGAGCTATGATGCTACGGTACTCTATCCAGGGCATCTCAAAAAGAAAACAAAGACAAACAAAAAACCAAAACTCTTCAGGGAATCCAGGGTAGATCAATTAGGGTTGATTGATGAATCGCTAAGAATAAAAAGTGCTCAGGAACCAACTTTCTGCCCCTTATTGATACACACTACTGGTGAATCTCTGTTGGATTCCACTGGAAGTGAACAGCCCGCAGAGGCTGAACAGTAACATGTAGTACCCAGCATCGGGATTGTGACCATCTTATATTTCTTGAGGATTTTAGGAGTCACCAAACTCTTGCCTCTCATGAGAAAGGCCTTTCAGTTTGGCTTCTTGTGCCGCGAGCAACCCCTATAATTCTCACCACCTCTCTTCCTGGTAGTTTATGGCATTACAAAAACAACCAACACAACGCATTTCCTTTGCTTCTTGCCTTTCCCGAAAGAAACTTACCTGCTAGTATGATTTTCCACTTTTAATCACTGCTCGACAGAGATGGAAAGTTAAGTCATGTAATTGCTTTTGTGTTTTGTAGTTCTTTTCACTATTTTGGAAATAAATAGTGAAATAGTGCAATGGATAAAATGTGGGTTTACACCAAACCCCAAACATCACGAGCCTTTTTTTTTTTTTTTTTTGGAGACAGAGCCTCAAGCTGTCGCCCTGGGTAGAGTGTCGTGCATTACAGCTCACAGCAACCTCCAATTCCTGGGCTCAAGCGAGTCTCCTGCCTCTGCCTCCCAAGTAGCTGGGACTACAGGCACCCACCACAACGCCCGG
>CAUYON010095687.1:0-24903 GCA_963573935.1 Arctocebus calabarensis
CAATCTGAAATATTTTCATTGAACTATTTAACATAGCCTTCATGGCCTTTTAATCACTAATGTCTTAAAACAGGGTTTTCAGTGACTACTTAGATTATTCCTAAGTCATGGCAAAAAAACCTATCATGGTAAAACATATAATAGCATTTTAAAGTTTAGCTCTTTTTTAAACAGCCATGCATTTGGGAGGCTATTTTAACATTAGTAATGAATTTTTTTCAATATCTTCCAGTAACCTTTGCAAGTTGCAAGTTGACGTAAAAGGAAAAGCAGCCTCTCCAATGTAGAAGGAAAACTGTCCTCACTCAGAATATTCCACTCTCTTTCCCCCATCTTCCCCCACTTCACCTGCACCTCCCCCAAACAAGCAATGGCCCTGGCTTCAGAGAAACCTACAAAGGCAGCAGCGATAGATTTTCTTTTATTCCAATTCTAAGACTTCGAAAGCTTGTGTGTGTGTGTGTGTGTGTGTGTGTGTGTGTGTGTGTGTGTTTGACCAAGAAGTAAAACAGTCTCAATTTGTAAAGGTGCAAAGCAGCCTCATGCTTATGTAACACAGATTTCCTACTACTGTCTTAAGGTCTGTGGATATTAAACTATAGATCGTTAAATTATAGATTTAGTTTTATTATTTTGAGAGCTTTTTTTTTTTTTTATTTGGGAGTTGTTCAGACATCATTTGGGGACAACCTTGGGAGCACAGCCCACAGGCATTGATATTCAGAAAAGGCACTGATCTACAAAGTAAAAGAAAAAGAAGTCACTCAAATTATGTGTGCCTCCTGTGCTTCCAGTTTGACAAAATAAGAATCCTTGGTAGTTTGTCCTTGTGCAAATGCAGTTGTGAATTATGTTTAGGGGTGAGCCTGCTGTACCATGCTTGTCCTACGTAGCTCTTCTGGTATTTGTTTAGTGGTTTTTCTTTGGAATCTGAGTCTCTGATTACCACCCAAGATTAAAGTGAACAAATTTGTATTTCTCCCTTTCTTTTTTATTTTTGGTTTTGTGTTGAAACTTTTAGCAAGAGAAAGTTGGTCATTGAATGTGGCATTTGGGTGCACTTGTGTATGTAGACGGCATTGACATGCATATGAATTTTAAAACATTGGGATTCCACTTGAATTAAGTGAATTAAAACATTTCAAGCTAACAGCTAAAAAGAGACATAAGTTTTCCACTTTATTCTGTATGAAGACATAATCTAATTGTTAAGAAAAATCAAATGAAACAACTCTAAACAATTGGTTGAGGATTTTAGTGCTGTTCTGAAACCATCCAGAAATAGAATCTGCTCACAGAAATCCAGACTGTTTCAAGCTTTGAGGAGGAAAGGATACTTGGAAATGTAGGCAGATGTTTGAGGGAGGGAAAAGAAAAGAAGGAAGGAGGCAGAATTGAAAAACACATTTTTTTCTTTTGATTCACAGAAGCATACAAAGTTTTTAGGGATTTGAGATTTCTTGTCTGCGAAACATTTTCTCAACTGTCTAAAACAGATACTGTGTACTTCTTAACCACCCTTCCTCCCCCCAAATTATGATTATGGCATTTATCACCCAGTTTCCCAGGAAAAAGTTCCTGTCAGCAATAGCAGAAGAAGGTGTAACAGTGAGACGGTTAAGTTTAAAAGCAGCACTCAAAGAAGTAGAGGAAAATTTACACCTGGAAGAGAGTCTTTATTTTAAGGAAAACAGTGAAAGTAAAAGTTACCAATGCAAGAAAACAAATATAAGTGCCTTATTTTTCTACTTAATCCAGTTATCCCTGGGATGCCTAATTCTACTGTAAACGCATATAGAACTACTCTGCTGTTGTACTGTTTGGAAGGTAAATGACCCAGTTAAAAGACTGTCTTTGGCATTTACGTTTCCTTTTGAGTCTCTTTCAAAGTACAATGTTAGTGGAGGAGACTTTGATAATCAAAGTAGAAAGTTGATTTAAATTGCAGAAACGTATATGAAACACTTTTGTTTCTTGCCCTTTGAACTTGAGGGGAATGAAAAAGTCTAGCATTCCCCGCCTTCTTTTCTCTTCTGGAACTTGAACTGTAATTTAAATCCTGTTCCTCATTAAAGTACCTGGCACCCTCTTTCTTTACAGCTTTAGTTACAGAGCTATTCAGAGGACTCACAGGTCTAAAGAGACAGAACAACAGTGTGTTTAAAGCTGTTTAAAAAGAAAAAAATACTGAGAATGGTAGAATGCTACTGTCCTTTGCCCTACCCCCTCACTGCTGAGATGGAAAGGGAGTGGAGTTGGTAAACAGGCAAATGGTTGCTACAAAGTCTCCCCACCCAGTCTGTATGGGGTACCATAGGACGCAGACAGGGACAGGGTTAGTGTTAGGGTTAAGTGGTGGGTGTGAGTTCAACCCTCTAGTCAGTTAGAATTTTCCTACAACAGGTAGGTTGGTTGAAGAGGTTGACTGAGGTTGATATTGGCAAGAATAACACGTTCTTTGGGGTTTTACAAAATCATGGAAGGAAAAAAGTCAGATTTTTAAAGTCCTGGATCCTAATATGCTTCTTAAGCATGTATAAGGCTGGATAGAGAAGAAAAGGGCTGTGGGAAGCTCCTTGTCTAGTGTTTACCGAACTTGGATGCTTGACAAACAGAGCATCAAGCTAATTGTTCTTGAAGCAGGAAATCTGCAGTGGAGGAAGCAGGTGTCCCGTGATGATTACTGCATTTGGAAATGCCCGTGTTAACTCTTTTGCTCCTTTGAGTTTGGCCCCCAAAGTGTTATTGGTTTTTTTGGAATATCTGTCCCTTTACCTATAGATCAATAAATACTCAATGAGTCATTTGTGAAGGAAGGAGAAAGTGCCTCAGTAAATTTGGAACCAGAGAGCATAATGGCGGCAGTGTTTCCAGTGTCCATCTCTCTTTATTTCTTTTTCTTTTTCTTTTTGGCTTTCAGCATCCCATACTTTCAGAAAACTTGTGACTAAGAGTGAATTCTTATTTTTCAAATTGTTTTCAGACATTTCATGTTCATGTAAACTTGGCTTATTGATTTCCTGATTTTTCTTTATTTTTTTGTTTTGTCCATCTTATTTTTAATCAGCTACATCAAATGGGTCTTTGGAGGGCCTGGATAACCAGGAGGGAGGGGTGTGCCAGACAAGAGCCATGAAGATCCTCATGAAAGTTGGACAAGGTAAAGACCATCTGCTGCTTCGTGAAGCCACTGTGATCTGGTTTAGCCCCCCAGCTAGTGTGGCACCAATGTTGATGACAGTCACCTTCATTCATGCTTCTCTTTAGCGTTGAAAGCAAACCCTTCTGTGTACCTTGAGCTACTGACAGATTCCCTCAATTCAATGCACTAAGCTTCTTTCATTGGAGATCTCTCTAAGATTTAAGGCCAGCCAGGTAGAATGTCTATTGCTTGCTAGGTATATAGAGATATATATTTCTTTTTAAAAAGCAAAATACCTCTTTGGTTCAAAAGTCAGAATATCTAGAATGAAAACTAAACATTTCAACAGTTTTGCTCATTTATGAATCCTGACTACAGAAGAGTTTTGTTCATTGTGCCTTTTCTTATATAGATAAACCTATTGTGCAGAAAGAATTATTCTTCTAATTAGAAGTTGGTATAGTAGTCGATCAACTTGCTCAGTTAAATTGAAATGTCATCTGCAATGCTTTGCCTGCCAAGTGCAAGAATCCCTACAGTTTCCACAGATGGCCGCACAATCTAAACCTCTGAAATAACTAGTATAACCATTTTGTTTTAAAAGAAAAATTATATTCTTGTATTTCACAGTACTTTGCATAAAGAATCTTATGTTCATTGCTATTCGTGCCTCTTGAGATATGTATGCAGTTCCCGAAGCTAGATATTGTCAGATGTCTGTGCCGTAATTAATCATTTGTTTTTCACATAGATGCGAGTTCTGCTGGATCAACCAGGAATAATGATCCAACCAGACGTCCAGAACTAGAAGCTGGTACAAATGGAAGAAGTTCCACAACAAGTCCCTTTGTAAAACCAAATCCAGGTATAGCAGCATGATCTGTGTGTTGTAGGGCTGTGGGTACCACACTCTCGGTCGCAACTCAACAGGTCGGAACGGACCCAAAGTACTTCTCCCTCAGTAGGAATAACTAGTAGTTACAGACATATTAGTGACCTTTACTGTCCGTGAATCATTATTAATTGTACTCAGTAAGAACAAAATAATTCATTCCCATGAAAGTCTTCCGTTCAAGAGCGTAGAATTCATCAGATATGAGTACCGATTGTTAGTACTTCTCTGTCAGACCCAAGTTTTCACTGGCTGACAGTTTATCAAGCTGGTTGTCAACACTGGCTTAAAGCTGATGTTAATGTATATATAATTAACGTGCTAATCCCTCATCTAATTATATCTAATCCACAAAGAGCCTAATTGATCCTCTTCTAAATTTTAGACAGTAACATTTTTAAATATTGCATAATAGCATGTTTTTCATGTTTTTTTTGTTAGGGTGTTTTTTTTTCACATTTTTCCATGTAAAATAAAATATTAAACAGATCGCTGACAAAAGTGTGGAATACCAGGTAAAACTGGTCGTCATGGAACTTCATTTTCTCCAGGGATCTTGGAACAAACAGCTTTGTGTCTGTTACCATGATAATGGATTTCTTACACCGGAGCTGGGGAGCAGACTCACCCACGTTGAGTAGGGACCAGCAAGCCTGGTTGGCTGGCTGGTAGCTGGGTGACTCTAGCATCTGTGGCAAACTTCATCTCTTTCCTAGAGTCAGGGAGGGAGGTTGTTATTTCTAACTTTCAATGACAAGATGCGTCAAATTCTTGTGACAAACTGATAAATGGATAATATAATGATGCCAGGCAATTTTTTAGTGCTTAACATTTGGGCTGGCAGTCTGTTCAGTGTGAGAGTTTCTGCTGCCTTCCAAATATATTTTAAGTGTAAATCAAATAATACAAACGAGTTGGGGTTGAACATTTTCCCAAGCCCCCTCCCGCCCTCCATGCTCTGAGCTGCTGTGCCCCAGGCAGGGGGCTCTTCCTCAGAAGGCAGGCTGTTTGAAGAAGCCTTGAAACTCCTTTTCTAAGAGGAAGAGGTCGAGCAGGGCCGCTGGAGCTGCAGGCACTGACCCACCGGATTGGGCGGGTCTTTTCTGCCCGCTGCTGCCCCAGGCAGGCTACCTCGGTTAAAAGAGAAAGCAGGATCAAGGGCTGGCTGGTGGATGAGGAGGCGGGAGGAGGAAGCCGTGTGGCTGGGGTGGCCTGGAAGCCCGGCCCGGGTACACGTCCCGGTTCGCTAATCCTGCACCTGCCCTTGGCGTCTAGCCATCAGAGGAGCTTACGTGGCTTGTCGTCGGCCCTGCTTATTTTCCCCGTGTTTAAGGGTCACAAAGGCAGCCCGTGGGCTCAGGGACGGCGATGACTATCTCGGTTTTTCTCTTCTCTCCCGGCGCTCGCAGGTTCCAGCACGGACGGCAACAGCGCCGGACATTCGGGGAACAACATCCTCGGTTCCGAAGTGGCCTTATTCGCAGGGATAGCTTCAGGGTGCATCATCTTCATCGTCATCATCATCACGCTGGTGGTCCTGCTGCTCAAGTACCGCCGGAGACACCGCAAGCACTCGCCGCAGCACACGACCACGCTGTCGCTGAGCACGCTGGCCACGCCCAAGCGCAGCGGCAACAACAACGGCTCGGAGCCCAGTGACATTATCATCCCCTTGAGGACTGCGGACAGCGTCTTCTGCCCCCACTACGAGAAGGTCAGCGGGGATTACGGGCACCCGGTGTACATAGTCCAGGAGATGCCCCCTCAGAGCCCCGCGAACATTTACTACAAGGTCTGAGGGCCACCCTGGCGGTACCTGCTCCCGGAGGAGACCCCCGTCCCCGCGCGGCCCACGGAGGGGCCCGAGCCCGCGTGCTGGCGAACTGGCGGCCGCACAGCCTGGGGCGAGGGCGCCGCTCCTCCCGACAGAGCCCGTGCGGCTGGACAGCTTACCTAGTCTGTAGTTTCGGCCTCGGGGGGCGCAGACCCGCCCTGGAAGCTGGACCCGCGGGCCGCAGCCGTGGGGGGCGCGCCTGGGAAGGCGGCCTCGGCTAGGGGCGCCTCCGCCCGGGCGTGCACTGGACTTGTCACACGGACCTCGGGCTGGTGAAAGTTGTCAAAGATCTCTAGCGTTTAGTCCTCACTGTCTCACTCCTCTAGTCATCCAGGGCCCCGCAGCACCTCCCCCGAGATTTTGTCCACTCCGCCTGCCGCTTCATCCAGGGAACACGCCGTCCCCTGCTGCAGCCGTGCGCGACAGCAGCTTCAGTCGAGTGGGTAACCGTCTAGAGAAAGGATGCTCGCCTGTACGGTGCCGGTTAGCCGGAGGCCAGGCCTTCAGCCCAGGAAGACTCTGGAGTTCCTGGAACCGGGCGGGTGGGGCTGGGGAGGGGCTGGCTGGATGCTGCTGCTGCCTCTGAAATAGAAAGTTGGAAAACACACACACACACACACACACACACAATTAGGTAGCACTTTGGTTTTGGTAGGATTTAAGAGGCGAGTAGGAGCCACAATAACACACAGTGGATCACAGTGCATTGGGAGGAATTCACTGTTATCAAACAGCAAGGCTATAGCTGGGGGTGGGGAGGGTTCCCTCTTTCCAGGGAACAAAGAGGGGCACTGTTGGGAAGGGACTGGCGTGGAGGGAAGGGAGAAGGTGGGCCGCTGGTGGTATCTCCGGGCAGGGCTGTCGTGGTACTGGCAATAAGACACACGGCTCTGGAGCTGTGAGAGTCCGTCTGCTTCGGCTGCTGTGTTAAGCAGACTCAGCTGCTATACTTATCACATTTTATGAAACACGGGGAAAGCATTTAGGAGAACAGCAGAGAGCCAAACCTGACCTAGACGTTTAAAAGCCAAAGGTCAAACAGGCTGTATTTCCATCATCATAGACGTTATTAAGGAATTCTCATCTATAAAAGGTAGGTCAGATCCCCCTTCCTCGGAAGGCCCCCTCCCCAGTTGAGCCTTACAACACTTTGGGTTGTGTCCTAGGCCTGTGCCTGTGCGGGGCTGCAGCGTGGGGACTGAGGAGGCCGCGGCGCCGGCCCTGTGTCACCTCCTAGGGTCCCTAAGACACAAATAAATTATGATGTCGAGGGGGAGAAGGAAGATAGGACGTATTTATAATAGCTATATAGAACACAAGGGATATAAGATGAAAGATTTTTTTACTAATATATATTTTAAGATTGCACACAGTACACACCAGAAGATGTGAAATTCATTTGTGACAATTAAGTGGCCCCAAGGCTCAGTGCTTAAAAACAACAACAAATTGGACAACTCCTTCTGGGAAAAACAACATCGCTGGGAAAATAACAATAATGAGAACAAGTACAAATGTAACAGAGTCCTCTGAAGGCGTCTCACCTAACTGCAGACTAGGGGATACGAACCCCAGATGCCAGGAGACGGGTGCTACTGCGTCCCATCTGTAACAGTGGCAGGCGGCACAGCGATTCTCTCCGTGGCCGGGTCTCCCTTGCCTTATGGGCTGAAGTGTCCGGTGTCATTCAGTGAGGGGGTTTCACTCGCGAGTGTGACTTTGGCTCCCTTCCCTCCTTCTCCCCCAACCCTCCCTTCTGGGAAAAAAGAAGAGAAAACAGGAAACCCACTTTTTATGTGCTATGCAAAATAGACATCTTTAACATAGTCCCGTTACTATGGTAACACTGCTTTCTGAATTGGAAGGAAAAAAAATGTAGCGACAGCGTTTGGAGGTTCTCAGGCCTCCCGTGAGTACCTGCAAAGATGAGTTGTCACAGAAATTATTATTCCCTATTCCCTAAACCTGAAAAATGATGTTGGTCCAAAGCGCGTGTGTGTGCGTGTGAGTGGGTGTGTGGCATACATGTGTACATATATGTATAATATATATCTCCAATATATATTATATATATCTATATCATATTTCTGTGGAGGGTTGCCATGGCGACTAGTCACAGTACATATGTAATTCTTTCCATCACCCCAACCTCTCCTTTCTGAGCATTCAGATGAGATTTCCTTGTAAGCCATCAAAAGTTACTTTTTAGAATGGGGGAGAGGGGCAAGAGGGGGAAAAATGGGAAATAGTCTGATTTTAATGAAATCAAAAGTCTGTATCATCAGTTGGCTACATTTTGGTTCTATGCGAAACTGTGAAAAATCAGATGGATCGATAAAGAGTTACCTACAACCAGTTGAAGTGTTCTGTGCGTCTGTTTTGTGTCTGGTGCAGAATATGACAATCTACCAACTGTCCCTTTATTTGAAGTTGGTTCAGCTTTTGAAAGTTACTGTAATTGCCTTGCTTGTATTATCATCCCTGGTCACCTGACTTTGGAATTTGCACCATCATGTTGAAGTGAAGATGCTGTAAATAGGTTCAGATTTTACTGTCTATGGATTTGGGGTGTTACAGTAGCCTTATTCACCTTTTTAATAAAAATACACATGAAAACAAAACAGAAATGGCTTTTCTTACCCAGATTGTGTACATAGAGCAATGTTGGTTTTTTATAAAGTCTAAGCAAGATGTTTTGTATAAAATCTGAATTTTGCAATGTATTTAGCTACAGCTTGTTTAACGGCAGTGTCATTCCCCTTTGCACTGTAATGAGGAAAAAATGGTATAAAAGGTTGCCAAATTGCTGCATATTTGTGCCGTAATAATGTACCATGCATATTTATTTAAAATTTTGTTGTCCAATTTGTAAGTAACACAGTATTATGCTTGAGTTATAAATAATTTTTTTCTTTCTTTGTTTTATTTTAATAGCCTGTCATAGGTTTTCAATCTGCTTTAGTTCCACATCGCAGTTAGCCCCAGAAGATGAAATCCGTGAAGTCACATTCCACGTCTGTTTCAAACTGAATTTGTTCTTAAAAAAATAAAATATTTTTTTCCTATGGAAAAAGCGCCTTCAAAGTATTTTTCTTTTCTTCTTCTTTTTTTTTTTTTTGTTTTCCATTTTTCTTTCAGTTTTGTTTCTTATTTTAAGTTGCCTCCTTTTACTCTGTTTCTCCAAAGTTATGCAGAGACTTCTGCCCTGGGACATGGCGAGCCCATGCATATCAGGACATGCATGTAATGTGAATATTAATTTTTCTATGGCTATAAACCCATTAGTTTCCCCCCAAAACTACTGAGCTGACATTTCATAAATAATACTTTATAATATAGTTTTATAAAACTCTAATCACCTTGAATAGAAAATGTCTCCAGTTGTGCCTGAGTTGCACAGTCCGGTCTCCTACAGAGTTAACTGGGACAGGGAAAGAGTGAAACGTACTCTCGCACTTAATTCCAAATTGATCTAGTTTCCATTTAAGCAAAGTAGTTTCCTATCTACACCTTCATTTTTCTTCCCATCCCAGGGAGAAGGAAAAGTCAAACATTCTTCATAAAAGTTTAACCTCGGTGAAAGCACATTTTGGAATCCTGGGTTAAGGCAAGCCAAGGGCTAGCTGTGAGTTTGACCTCACTGCTGGCACCCACCTTCCTGGGGAGGGTGTCCGTGTGCCCTGAGGTGGGAGCGTGCTCCAGGCCTGCTCCCATCATCATCCTTCCTGGAAAACGTCATTGTCTACTTTACAGCAGGTTACCCTGTGTCGTAAGGAGTGTGGTCCGATGCCTTAGGTAGGGAGGATAGGAAGGGCCCTGACATCAGGAAATGAGCCAGGGTTTCCAGGCCTGACCGGCCCAAGATGACACCCCAGTAAGGGGAAGAAACCATTTTCAGGGCTCACCGGGAGCTTCTGATGAAAGGCTGGTCTGGGGACCAGGGATCTCTGCATCTTAGCATAGTACATGCACTGAAGAAATGTTTGTCAGGTAAATGCTTTTCTTCATTAAAAAGGATGGCAAAAATCCCAGGAGACCCACACTTGTAGTGGACGGTAGAATTGCAGTTTACTCTTGCATTTTCACCCACTGCACTTAACCACCCTTGGTGGCGGACCCAGCGTTGGGGCGTTAATTCACAGCCAAGCAACTAATTTGAACGCTGGACTCCATGTACCAAGATTGCTTCTGAGTAGTCTGGGTGATAGGCCAATTGTGAAGTATTGTGTTTTCAACTCTTAACTTTGTGGCTTCTATTGCAATAAGTTACTAAATTACTCAAAAACATAATGCCATAGTTTCTATCTTGTTTTTGAGACCACATTTTCCAAAATGAGTATGCCCAGCTCGGCTGAGAGAAAACAACTGTGTCCAGTTGTTATTCTGTTCAACTGGGAAGGAGAACTGTCATGTACAGAAGCTTCTCGCAGAGGTTGCATAAACCAGACGTTCTTTGTTGTGTCTGAAAGGTAAACTCAGCCCACCACGGAGACATCACCACTCTGTATTGGCAAGTGCTCCTTGCTGACCAACTGGCCTCTTCACAACAGCCCTCAGTATTATCAATCACTTTTTGGCAAAACAGTTGCCCATTCAAACCCTGTGATAAAAGGTTTGCAATAGAAATGAGAAAAGTTAATAAAATATCCTTTGCTGGAGTAACTGCTGACCAGTTTACTGTCAGTTTTTGGACCCAGCCCAGAGAAGAATCAGCAAAAAAAAAGAAAGAAAAGAAAAGAAAAGAAAAATCCAGACTAGTAAAAATTACTTTCCTGATGTATGTAAGAAAGGACAGTTGCCCTAACGTTTTGGTCAGTGGCTCAGAAGGAGACAGGATTGCTACTGTGGCACTAAACACACTGATGGGGCTGTTGTGCTTTGTTTTTGGTTTCTATGGATTTGACATTATGTTTGTGATATTTGCAATATAAACTTTCCTGTGACAGGAGGCAGATTTCCTGCCCCTATTCTTCATGCTAGGTAGAGAACCACTCATGAGTGATTTAAAGGGGGTGTGACTCTTTCCCTGCTGTGGCCAAGTAGCATGGAGACAGAGGCGCTTGTGAGTTCAAGATTCAGCTTCACCTGCAACGCGCCGCCGTGGCTGAGGAAGGCATTGCTGCTGGAGGTGTAGTGACGTTAACACTGCCTTACCAGAGGTGGTGAAGACCACCTCATCCATGGTGGTCTGGCACATGGAATCCACGAAAATGTCAAAGCCTTAGACAAGCGCCAAGCCCATCTTTGTGAGCTTTCATCCAACTGAGACGAGCCCATGTATGTCAAGTTGGTGGAGGCCCTTTGTGCTGAACACCAAATCAACCTACTTAAAGTTGATGACAGTGCGAAACAGGGGCAAGGGGGAGGTCTTTGTAAAATTGACAGGGGAAACTTCATAAATTGGTTGGGTGCAGTTGTGTAGTATTTGAGGACCATGGCAATGAATCTCAGGCCAAGAACCTCATCGAAGAATACTTCAAATGCAAGAAATGAACAAATAAAACTTTGGCTCATGTTTCTTTAAAAAAAAAAAAAAAGGCACTCTGGAGGCCAAGGTGGGAGGATTGCTTGAGTTCATGAGTTCCAGACCAGTCTGAGCAAGAGCAAGACCCTATCTCTACTAAAAACAGAAAAACTAGCCAGGCATCCTAGTGGGGGGGCACCTGTAGTCCCAGCTACTGGGAAGGTTGAGGCAAAATGATCACCTGGGCCAAGGAGTCTGAGGTTGCTGTGGGGCAACAGAGTGAAACTCTGTCTCAAAAAAATAAAAAATAAAAAAGGAGGGTATGCAAATACTACATTTACTTGTAATATAGGAAACCAGGAAGATGAGTGAAATTTTTATTGATTAAAAGGAGCCCTATAAGCTAAATAGGATCCCAGCTTGAGATTTTTATACTTAGATAAATTGATTAATGCACTCTCTAAAAAATAATTCTTCATATAAGGTAGTTATATATATTTTTTCTTTTTCTTTTTTCTTCTTTTGTAGAGACAGAGTCTCACTTTATCGCCCCTGGTGAAGGGACATGGCATCACAGAGTTCATAGCAACCTTTGGTATATGGGGCTGATGCCCTACTTGATGAGCGACAGGCGCCACCCTTTTTTTTTTTTTTTTAATTGTTGGGGATTCATTGAGGGTACAAGAAGCCAGGTTACACTGGTTGCATTTGTTAGGTAAAGTCCCTCTTACAATCGTGTCTTGCCCCCCAAAGGTGTGGCACACACCAAGACCCTACCCCCCTTCTCCCTCTTTCTGCTCTTCCTTTTCCTCACCCCTCCCTCCTTCTTTCTCTCTCTATTCTCCCCTTCCCCAACCCCCACTATATCATTAATTGTCCTCATATCAAAATTGAGTACATAGGATTCTTGCTTTTCCATTCTTGTGATGCTTTACTAAGAATAATATGTTCCACTTTCATCCAGGTTAATATGAAGGCTGTAACGTCTCCATTTTGTTTTTAATTGTTGAATAGTATTCCATGGTGTACATATACCACAGCTTGTTAATCCATTCCTGGGTTGGTGGGCACTTAGGCTGTTTCAACATTTTGGTGATTATAAATTGAGCTGCAATAAACAGCTTAGTGCAAGTGTCTTTATGATCAAAGGATTTTTTTCCTTCTGGGTAGATGCCTAGTAATGGGATTGCAGGATCAAATGGGAGGTCTAGTTTGAGTTCTTTGAGGGTTCTCTGTACTTTCTTCCAAAAAGGTTGTATTAGTTTCAGTCCAACCAGCTGTGTAAAAGTGTTCCCTTCTCTCCACATCCATGCCAGCATCTGCAGTTTTTAGATTTTGTGATGTGAGCCATTCTCACTGGGGTTAGATGGTATCTCAGGATGGTTTTGGTTTGCATTTCTCTAATAATTAGGGATGATGAGCAGTTTTTCATATGTTTATTAGCCATTCGTGTGTCTTCTTTAGAGAAGCTTTTATTCATGTCTCTTGCCCATTGACATATGGGAGCATTTAAACTGGGTGCATAAGTATTTAGAATTGAAACGTCTTCTTGTATTTTTCTCTTGACCAATATAAAGTGACCATCTTTGTCTTTTTTTGAATTTAGTTGCTTTTAATCCACATATATCTAAAAATAAGATATATGAAATTCCTCTTTTCTTCTGAATTCCGTTTGCCTGAAAAATTATCTTCCAACCCTTAACTCTGAGTTTTAGTTTGTCTTTTGAAGCTAGGTCTGTTTCCTGCAGACAGCAAATGGATGGCTTGTGTTTTTTAATCCAGTCAGCCAATCTATGCCTCTTCAGTGGAGAATTCAAGCCATTAACATTTATTGAGATAATTGATAAGTGTGGTAGTGTTCTATTCATTTTATTTTGTGAGATTCCATTGCTTCGTTTTATCTTTTGCATCATTGTGGAAGTTAGGTTCTTTCCTTTAATTTCTGAGTTCTAACTTTGCTGTTGATCCATTGTGATGGTCAGTGTGTAGAACAGGTTGAAGTATTTCATGGAGAGCTGGTCTTATTGTGGCGAATTTTCTCAATGCTTGTATATCAGTAAATGATTTGCTTTCTCTGTCAATTTTGAAGCTTAGCTTAGCAGGATATAGAATTCTGGGCTGCAAATTGTTCGGTTTAGGGAGATTAAAGGTAGATGACCATTGTCTTCTTCCCTGGAAAGTTTCATTAGAGAAATGTACAGTCATCCTGATGGATTTGCCCCTCTATGTCAACTGGTGCTTATTCCTGGCAGCTTGAAGAATCTTTTCTTTTGTCTTGACTTTGGACAGGTTCATAACAATGTGTCTTGGAGAAGCTCTGTTACAGTTGAGGCGACCTGGGGTCCAATATTCCTCTGAAAGGAGTGTGTCAGAATCTTTGGTGATATTTGGGAAATTTTTATTTATAGTATTCTCTAGTATGGCTTCCATTCTCCTAGGGCATTCTTCTTCCCCTTCTGGGATACCTACAACTTGTATGTTTGAATGCTTCATAAAGTCCCACAATTCTGTCAGTGAACGTTCTGCTTTGTCTCTCATTTTTTCTGCCTCTTTAAGTAACTGAGTTATCTCAAGAGCTTTGTCCTCTACCTCCAAAATTCTTTCTTCTGCATGGTCTAATCTGTTAGAAGGCTCCATGGTGATGGCCAACAGTTTATACATACTGAACTGGGAACAGTTCTCTTGTATTGCCAGCACTTTACTTCCAATTCTTCAGCAGAATCTTTTGTCTTTATGTAAAAAACATGTTCAGATCAGCACACCCAGCACACTCCTTTCCTCCCAAAGGGCCCACACATTCTCTCACCTGGGTATTTCTCAAGGGCACCATGAGCAAGGCTATGTGGCAGGTGGTGAGGGCGTTGTGTTACATCAGTTAACTTAGCCCAGTTTCATCTCATCTTCCTTGTAAACTTGGGAATAATTTTCTTACTGTTTAATTTTTTTCATGCTGGTATCTGGACCACATGCTCGTCCTTCCATTATTATTTACACTTCTAATTCTGTAGACTGTGACACAGAACTATATAATTGAAAAACATCTTTTAGTTCATCATGGAGCTATTATTTCTTAACTAAGTACCATCCATGGCTAATAAAGAAATTAGAGGGTTTACGTGTGTGTATATGTGTGTGTGTTTTGCTTTAAAGGTATGATGACTCTTTATCTTAAGTCCAAAGAACAGTAGGGGAGATAAATGTCATCAAAGCAAATTAACTTAAAATCGACTGGAATCTTAAACTGAACACTACAAGATTCCTCTTCAGATATATCCTTTTTGAGGAGTGGCTTCATTAATGCAACATTAAAAGAAGAAAAAAAAGTAGTAGAATTTAATGTTTAATTCTAGGCTCCATCAAGTGGGGTAAGAAAAAAATGCTGCAAGAGGAGCCCCAGCTGGCTGCAGTTCCCACTGAGCCTGTAAGTATTTGGACTCTCAGTTCTTTATCAACTGAATTATATGCAAGTTATTCAAGATGCCAACAAAGATGTGAGAGCAGTTTCTATAAACATAACTCCAGTTGTGTTGGTTTACATGAGTAATTCAGCACAGCCTCGTTCCCCTTTCATGCTGAGAAAGCTTACACCCTGCTGGCTCTTCAAGGCAAAACGCATAGCTGCTCCCCAACTTGGGCCAGCCATCTGGGGTGTGGATTCTTTTGGATACTCATTGAGACTTTCTAAGGTTTAACTCAATTACATGCATCTAATTTTGAAGTGTGGCTTACAAAACAACAAACCCACAAATGGCATCTCTTTTGCTCACCAGCAGAGAATGTGTACGCTCAGAGGGAGGAAGGACACGTAGGCAGGAGCAGGACGGGGTCCAGCCCCCCTCAGCTACCGCCTCCACGTCAGACTGGTCCACACACTGACAATGAGTTCACCCAAGCAGACTCTTGCTAATCTGTACGTCTAGAAGCTTCTATATAGTGCACGTATACATGTGCGCACACACGGGTACACAATACTTTGTTCACCTGTAGGGTCTGCATGTATTTACCACTTACTGGATGCCAGGCAGTTGCTAAATATTGGAGATCACCACTGAAAAGACAGGATGCCTCCTGTGGGGAATTCACAGTCTAGTCAACAATTTTAAAAGTTCCATGATCGGGGTGGTGCCTGTGGCTCAAGGAGTAGTGTGCCGGCCCCATATACTGGAGGTGGCGGGTTCAAACCAGGCCCCTGGACAAAAAAAAAAAAAAGAAAAAGAAAAAAGTTTCATGATCAGGTATGAAGGGAAGAGGCTTGTAACCACTCTGTTCCTCAGTATCTATTTAGAAAGGTGTTTGGTATCAGTGGCCTTCTTTTTAATCTGCCTTCGTCTTCTGTTTCAACGAGTTGAATTTCTTTCCTTTTAAATCTTCTATTACTTATATGCCAACTGGCTGGTTAGGATGCTAAATTTAGAATGACTGTTCTGTTCTTCAAAACATCTTAGGAGTTTGCCTTAAGTGCCTGCCTCTGGCCTTAAAGGGCAAATCAAAAAGTTTCCAAGTGGTTTCCAGCCCACATTACAATGTGTGTGTGTATTTGAAAGACTGTTTCTTGGGTATAATTGGTAGTTTTCCTATAGCTAGTTCTGTAGCTAGAGAGTTTTATGTCTGCTAACAGTAGTTAGTGCTGAGCTAAAAAACAGTAGGAAAAAAAATGAAGTCTGAGCATCTGGGATGTTTGCCAGAGTGACCTGCAGGCTACGTGCAGTGTAAGCATTTCAGACGCGCCAGCACAGGGCTGCTCCTGCAGAACCCAGGGCCCTGCATTGTAACTCCCCTCCTTGTAAAAGGGGAGGAAGAAGATAAGGGTCTCCTACCAACTCCCTTAAATAGTTCAGATAAAAATAACGACCGCACTAATCACACTTTAACTTGCACGAGTTTATTCCTCCACACTGTTGGCCAAGTGTCAGGAAGAAAAAAGAACCACCCCATTTTCCAGGAGCATTTGTACCAGAAGTTTGTATTGTGTGTATCACTCCCACACAGGGTTTATAAAAAATGTCTCCTAAACATGGCAGAGGCACCATTCCCCGTTTCCAAAACCATGAGGCTCCTTGTTGAACAATGAAAAATACACCGTGATGGTTTGTTCTCTGAAGCTCCCACGTTGCTCTGTGGGTACAGGGATTTTTGCTGCAGAGAACTGCCAGAAAAGTGGGAAATTTCTCCCACTTGAGAGTTTGTGCACCACACAATGAGGGGGACCCTTGCACACTGTGATCATTAACCGCACAGGGAGAGGCAGCTGTCACCTGGTCACCTGGAAAGGCTACCTCACCTCCTGAAGAATGGCCTGGGGGGGAGGGACATATTTTCTCCTTGAATCACCACCCCTTCAAGGACTCCCAAGAGAATGAATTAAAGACATGTGGCTTTTCATCCTCCGTGCATTATTTTTAAGAGTCTCATTTACGTTAACTTTAGGAACAGATTCCAGAAAAGTGTTTGAAATATGGCACTAGAATTCTCCAACCAGCATCACTGGCCAAGCTGGTCCCGTGATTGTGACAGTGATTCAGCAGTTTAAAGAGTCTGGCGGTGCTTTATAAGGTGGCCCCAGCTTTTTATAGCACCAAACTGAAGTCCTTTGAGAGAATTTTTCTACTGCAGACCATTGTCACCAGCATGCTCTGTACAGTTTCTGGATTTCAGATGTTGAGATCTGATGGTGCCACCTTTACCCACACCGTGAAGCAGAGGGAATGCAGGTCTGAGAGGCCCTCCGTTGCCGGGTTCTGTGGTTTTTTTTCTGTTTCTCTTTCCTTTTTGTAGCATTTTACTTTGAAATTTTTCAGATATACCGAAAAGATGAGAGACAAAATAAACTCTTATAATAAATTACGTAGATTCAGCGGCCACTGGTGTGACATGTGTGCACGCTTGGTATGTGTGTTTCTACATACATTGGCACATGTGTGTATGTATATGGATGTATCTCCATTTTATACACACATGGTTCTTTTTTTAAAAAAATAAACAGGCAGATTGTACACCACTGAATATTATTTTATTATTTATTTATTTATTTTTAATTGTTTGAGACGGAGTCTCACTTTGCCACCCTGGGTAGAGTGCCCTGGCATCATAGCTCACAGCAACCTCAAACTCTTGGGCACAGTGATCTTCTTGCCTCAGCCTCCCTAGTAGCTGCGACTATATGTGCCTGCTGCAATGCCCAGCTGTTTTTAGAGACAAGGTCTTGGTCTTGCTCAGGCTGGTCTCAAACTCCTGAGCTAACGTGACTCCCCTTCCTCGGCCTCCCCAAGTGCTGGCATTACAGGCATGAGCCAAGGCACCCGGCCTATACATGGTCCCTTAGCTGAAGCATTAGACCCCATGATGCTGCCTTCCCACATGTCAGAAGGGACTCCTACCCTGTAACTGTAAAAGCATTATCAATCCTGAGAACCTTGTATTTTATAATATAATCTATTATCTAGTCTACTAAATTCAACTTTTTAGGTTTTTTTTTAAATTTTAGATTAAAAATAGCACCGCATACGTTTGTCTGGTAAAATGTATGTTTCTTTCCCCTCTTCCATCCCTCGAAGAAAACATCCTGAACAGTCCCTCCTGTCCGCTTGTTCAGAAAACTGCCGCATGTCCATCCTGGCATCGAAAAGAGTCTTCGAGTAATCCCGATGGCGACGGCATGACTCACACTGCTTTGTGCCATGTATTTTTGGTTAAATAATACATCTTAAACATCATTCCTCATGAGGACATTCAGATCTTTTTTTTTTTTTTAAGAAAAAAAACACATAGGGCGGCACCTGTGGCTCAAGGAGCAAGGCACCAGCCCCATATGCCAGAGGTGGCAGGTTCAAACCCAGCCCCAGCCAAAAACCGCAAAAAAAAAAAAAAGAAAGAAATAAAACAAAATAAACCACATAATATGATCTCTGACTTAAACCATCATCTACTGACAAAATTTAGTTTTTAAGCCCTTACACATAAGATCTCATAAACAGCTTTTGTTACGGGGCCTATTGGATAATTGAAGTACTCGCCTACTTTTCTAGCTTCATTTGCACCTAGTTTGGGGGCAATGGGCATTCAAATTATTCCTTAAACACCATAACACACACACAAAGGCTCCTTTAGTATTAATCTTTTGTATCTTTGCCTGTTGTATGTTTTAAAGCACAACACAGAGTAAAAATGTAAACACACAGGAGAAGGGAAGCAATGGAGGGAGCACAGTTCTGTATTTAAGTCAGCAAAGAGAGGAAGGGAACCGGCAGGCCATCTGGAGTGTCCCCCACACCTAACAAGGGCGTTTCCTTTCATACAGCCGTCAGCCGCGCCCCTGGGCGGCAGGTTAAGGGTATACCCGAGAAAGTGCTGTGAGATTCAGTGTGAGGAAGGTGGGCTCTGCGGTGGGAACAAACAGCTCCCACAAGCTTCCAGCGTGGCATGCACATTTAATTTCTCACGCACTGGGCTTAGTACCCAGGTTGGTGGGAGCATCTGTTCCGCGCAGTCACTTGGGAACACATGGGACCCAGCTTCTGCAACTCTGAGCTGCACCAGGGAGCGCTTGTGTCGTCATCAGTCACTGCAGGAGGACAGGGGGGTGCATGAAGCCCCGCACATGGCTGGGGTGCCGGCTCCCACCTGTGATCCCAGCACTGTGGGAAGCCACAGCAGGAGCATCTCTTGAGGCCAGGGGTTTGAGACCAGCCTGGGTAACCCCACTAGAAAAAATTAGCCAGGTGTGGTGGCGCACGCTGGTAGCTACTTGGGAGGCTGAGGTGGGAGAATCATTTGAACCTAAGAGTTTGGGGTTGCAGTAAGTGGTGATCATGCCATTGTACTCCAACCTGGGTGAAAGAGTGGGACTGCGTCCCTAAAAATAAATAATAAGTAAGGAAACAAGAAATCAGACCTGCTCTTTTCTGCCTCCCTGGACCATTCCCTTCCTTTCTTTGCTGACGTAAATACAGAACTGTGCTCCGTCCATTGCTTCCCTTCTTCTGTGTGTTTACATTTTTACTCTGTTGTGCTTTAAAACCTACAACAGGCAAAGATGCAAAAGATTAATACTAAAAGGAGCCTTTGTTTGTGTGTGTGTGACGGTGTTTAAGGTACTGTCTTTGTTAAAGTAACGACTTGGAGGCATTACTTATAACTTTAATGCCAGCTCTGAAATTAGAAGCCAAACACATAAATATATATCAACTACTCTGAAACTCCCACTGTTAGGGGTTCGTTGCTTCCTAACATTTCATTGGTGGCTACAAATGCAGGACCTGTCTCCTAGCGTGACCACAGCCTGAGATCTCCAGCTGCAGACCTGAGAACGTGATACTGAGAGACGAGAGAAAGGAGATGCCGAAATATAAGCCACTTAGTCGCAGTCAGTTATCTTGCTAGTGCAAATAAAACGGACAGTTCAGGATCCAACGGAATGTCACCTGATGAGATTTAGGTGGTCATTCTCCTATGGATTTGAGATGCTTTGTTACTTCTTTCTCTCTGTCTAACCAGTAAGAAGCTGTGTTCATAATCGTCATACAGAAAAAATCGAGAGACATGTGCTTTATTGATTTCACTAACTAGTCACTATCTCCCCAAGACCTACTTATTTGTCTAAACTTGTGCTCGAAGCTTTAAGGAGATGCAGGATAGAGCTGCTATCAAAGAGGACTCAGTCCACTACGGTGATCTTAGTTTTCTAAGAGGAGCATAATTAGTTTACAAAAGTCAATTTTGTTTATTAAAAAAATCTTTAGAAAAGTAAGCCATTGTTCACAGAATTATGATGATCTATTAAACTGTAAATAAGGCATCTGTAAACTTTGATGTCTTATTGTAAAGTAGAGCTTCCTGTATCCCA
Source organism: Arctocebus calabarensis (assembly GCA_963573935.1). NCBI lineage: Eukaryota > Metazoa > Chordata > Mammalia > Primates > Lorisidae > Arctocebus > Arctocebus calabarensis. The sequence continues at coordinate 20,175 of CAUYON010095687.1, forward strand.
GAGGTTCAAATTCTGCAGGGCTATTACAACCCAACAATCTTTTCCTCCCTCTGAGCATAAAAGATTGCTGGGGTGTAAATGAGAAGAGCTTTAAGTTTTCTCTCTCATGGGAGTAAATATTATTTTTTAAACAGGGCCTAATCTCTTCATTTAAGGGACTTGGCCTCTTCAGCAGAATTTCAGTTAGCAGCTATGAGAGAGGAATGAGGGTAAGGAGATGTGTGTTTGTACACTCATAGAGTTTTTTCGTGGACAATAATTTAGAGCTTGGACCGGAACGTAGAGCTGAGACTCCCCGGATCCCAGCACGCGTGTGCGGCCCACTGTCTGGAACCTGACTAATCCTCAGCCAGCTCCTTTTATGGACAACACCTACTCTCTCTGCGTCTCTCCAGCCCTGCCTGAGCCTCGCCTGTCTGCACAAAATGCAGAAGGTTTGAAAATAGATCAGAGACTTTAAACAGAGAGACTGGCTGGAGGATCAGCCCTTAGGAAAGTGGCGAAGCTGATTTTGAACAAGTTGAAATCTGCTTCATCCTTCCTCCCAAACCACCAGCCACAGCCCTGGGCCTTGGAGTCTCACGGGCTCCTCGGGCTGCCTCCCTCCCTTCAGGGTTTGCTGGGGACCCACCACGCCCACCAAAGTCTCCCTGTTTCGTGTCAGAGTCCCTCCACCCCCAAATTTCAACTGTCTAATCTGAGGAGCAGCTTCTAAAGGTTAGAAGGCCTTGCCCAGGAAACATATGGCTTATTTAACTCAGGCCTTCTGAAGACAATGCCCCTGTGTTTCTTGTTTCTCCCAATAAAATGTCAACTCATGGCAAGTGAATACAGAAATATTTTTCTGGCAATGAGCACTTCTCTGCAACATTCAAACGAAGCCTTCGCTGTCCAGATGTAGGACTGGCTTTGGCTGCAGCTCCCTAGCATAGCAAGGATAAGCAGAATTTGTTTTCCTTTTCTTCCTTCCTCGTTTTTCCACACCATGAACATTCTCAAAATTTTTTTATAGGGATTGAGAAACTGGGTGAGGCTTTTAATTATTTCAGCAAACATATGCAATCAATAGCTAGTGGCAATAACCAAGAAGAGGGAAAATTAAGTTCGTTTGTTGTCTTTTGGGTTATCTCCCTTGCTTTTTGCCAGTTTCCACATGCAAGGAAATAGCTCATAGGGCTTTTGTTCCGTGGGCCTGAGCCACAGGGGGCTTCCACAGAGCATTGTGAAAACACAGTAGAAGAAGGTTACATTGCACCAGCCAGAGGCACCTCCCCTGCTTTAGGAATCCAGTGGTGGTGAACAAGTACAGTGTGGCTCCTCACACCTCTTCCCTGCAGCCTGCACTGTGCAGTCAGTGCATGGCAGCCTCCCTGCCTGCTGCAGACCCAGCAGAGTCTGTGCATGGCGGCCTCCCTGCCTGCTGCTGACCTCACTGTCTGCTCGGGGTGGCCTCCCTGTCCACTGCAGACTGCGCAGAGTCTGCATGGGGTAGCCTTCCTGTCCAGCGTAGACAGCTCAGATGCTGATAGGGAAGGCAGCTCTGCCATCCCAGCGTGGCGTCCGGCATAGTAGCTGAAAGTACATTTCCAGTGCAGGTGGACGCTATGGGAGCCCCATCCAGCTGCTTGTTAGCTCTGAGCTCTTGAGAAAGCTACTTAACCTTCTGGGGTTTCAGTTTCTTCATCAATAAGAAGTCCTCCACTCAGCTATCCTGAAGGTTAGTGGATGTAACATGCATAAGAGGTTCTAGTGATGACAGCCTCTCCATAAAAATCTTTGCATTGAGATCTTGGCCACGTTTCTTTATTTCAAATAGCTCACCTCAGCACTTGGCTGTGTGTCACACTTTACTCTTGACCACAAACAATCCCATGTTGCTGTTATTTTTAAAATCTATTCCTCCTTCAGTAGACATGCAAACGTCAGTGTTAATGTCACATCACGCCCTCGCACACAGGGGTCGCCCCTTCCGCGAGGTTCTGGTCCCTACAGTTTCAGTCACTTGCCGTCAATCAAGTCTGAAAATCTTATATCTCTGCTCTGAGATTTGGGGCTGTTACATCCAAAAATAAGGATGACTTGAACCCCAAGTCTGCATCACTGCCACTGTTGACCTGAGAACTGGGAGGGGTGATCAGCGGCGATCCAGACAATCCGGGCTGCGGTGGGACAGGTGAGACTTCATCAGACCTCTAAGCAGGACACACGATTTTAACATTTGAAGTGTTTATTTCTGAGGCCTTTACTTTGTGTCACTGCACCTACATCATTCACCTGGCTGCATCCCATCCCATCACAACAAGAAGTGTGCACACAGTATAATAAGACGTTTCGAGGGAGAACCACATTCATATAACATTTATTACAGTATGTTGTTATGATTGCTGTATTTTGTTATCAGTTATTATTCATCCTTTACCATTCCTAATATATAAATTAAACCTGACCACAGATGTGAATGTATAGAGAAAACACGGTGATGGTGGGCTCGGTACTGTCTGTGGCTTCAGGGCTTTCACTGGGTCTCCTTGTCTCTGTGCTTGGGCATTGGAGTGGCCTCCAAGGCTCCTGTCCCTCCCTGTGCCCTCACAGTGGTGCCGTGGGCTGGACAATCCAGTAAGCGGTGGCTGGAGTCCCCTTGCCCCCACCCCAGTCTTCCCGAGAGCAGTTGTCAAGGAGACGTCTCTAGTTCCCTACTGGGGGCCCTGTGTCCCTTCACTGGGTCTTGGACAGATGCCCCTTGTATAAGGAGGGACAACTGTACAGCATCTTTACAAGTCTCTGCAGGAAGGAGACAGCCGTTTGCGTTTTTCCCAGAGTAAAGAAAGAACAAACATTGTTTCCACCGGGCTGCTCTGCCTTTGCTAGTTAAGGCAATGCCAGTATTTACTTTATACCGACGTGCTACTGACTCAGACCCCAAATGAGATTTGGCTTTTTCTGGCTTACATGATAGACCCAAATCGATGGTGGCATTAGCAATGCAAATGTGTACACAGAGTGTCGGTTTTCTACGTTTGCTGGTGGCTGCCAGAGAGCAGGGCTTCTCCGAAGGCAGGTAAGGGCAGGACCTGAAGAGCTCACAGACAGCTGCTGAGCTGGAGAATTACAGTGGAGAGGAGTTGCTTCTGGGCACAGCCTCAGCAGTGTCCTTCTCATGCGTTGAGAGAGAATTGGACCATCTTCACAGTGTATTTGCTGCTTGTGCAAATTCCCCTCTAAGCAAATCTATGGGCTGAGTTTGGTCCCACAAATGTGTACAATGAGGTGCTGAGTCCCCAGTACTTCAAAACATGACTGTTTGGAGAGAGGGTCTTCACAGAGATGAAGAAGTTAAAATGAAGTCGTAAGAATGGACCCTGATCCAATAGCCCTGGAGACTTCACCTGAAGAGGAAGAAGCAACATGCAGACACAGGGAGAAGGCGGCCCCCATGAGCCACAGCGAGGCCTGGAACACATTCCTCCCTCTCCGTCTTCGGAAGACCAACCTTACTGACACCTGGGTCTTGGACTGCAGGCTTCTAGGACCGTGAGAAAATAAATTTGTCTTATTTAAGCTCCTCAGTTTGTGACACTGTATTATGTTCTCTGTAGCAAACACACACACTAAATATCTCTCTCAAGTAGTTATTGCTCTGAAAGTCTTAGAAACCTCATCGCCTGCTTTGCATAAAATACAAAACCATGTGTTTTAGCTGGTATAATGAAAAACCTGTGCTTCAGTGGAAAACTGTTCATTATCTAGAATAGGAGCTGGCAAATTCCACCTGTAAAGGGCCAGATACAGAATATTTTAGGCTTTCTGGGCCATACGGTCCTCAGATGTTGTAGTGGCAGGGAAGCAGCCATAGGCCAGAAGTAAACAAATAGGGGAGGTTGTGTTCCAATAAAACTTTATTTATAGAAACAGGAGGTGGGCCAGATCTGCTGGCCCCTGGGCTAGTGCACATCAGTCTAGGTTATCTGGCTCATGGTTTTTAGTGCCTTTGAACTATTTTGTAACTCTACCATTTCTGGATAGCTGATAGCAATGCAAAATGTCTAAAGACATGAAAGTATAGTCTGTCCTACAGAGACAGATGTTCACTTGACTTTCCTCCCCAACTGTGGAAGAAGGTGAATTTTTTTCATTTGCATATTTGTTTCAATATTCATGATGTAAAAGTGTGCCAGTCCTTGTATTATTCTTTAAACTGGTTGTTGCATCTTGCCATCTTCTTCATTGATTAGTAAATTAATTAATTATTAAAATAAATAAAATGAATACATGTTCATTTTTGTATTGGTACAGAGTCATGATTCTCTCTTTTTTTTGGCAAATTATCCCTTAAGAGTGGGTAAAGGGACTATGTTATCTGAGCAGATTCACACCTCAGCTATATCCTCAGACCAAATCATGAAGAGGTACGCGCAGGAGGCAGCGAGTGCAAGCTTGTTTGTTGGTGCTGAGTGCTGGTGCCTCGCCTCATGTGGGCAGTCAAATAGAGGACACAGTACTTGAGAGCAAAGGCTGAGAACTAACAGATCTTGATTTGTATTCCAGACCCACAATTTGCTTGTGACGTTGAGTATCTCTTAAAAACTCTGCAGTCCTAAATTTTCTCACTGCGTCATGGAGAGAGCAGTGGTGCATACCCCACCAGGTGTTACGGGAGTCGAATGAGACAAGGAAGATGAAAGACGTCCCCTCACCTGCAGCCCAGTCTCAGACAGGGAAGATGCCTTGG
>CAUYON010095689.1:0-10330 GCA_963573935.1 Arctocebus calabarensis
CTATGCCTTGGTGTCTCCTTCACTTCACACTTAGGACTGAATGTGGAACTCCCATCTCCTATGCCTAGGTCAATTTCTTGTGAATTTCCTAGGCCTCAATTCCATGAATGGACTGTATCCATTCATTGATACATTCATTCATACATTCATTCACCTTGCCCCTGGCGGAAGGGACTGTATTCATTCGTTTCCTGGCCAGGGAACCCATGCACCTATGTATATCCTGAGACTAAAGGCCTAAAGGAGGAGATGGGGAAAGACCGGGAGAGAAACGGAAAGAGCTTCTCTCTCCGCACTGGAGTTCTCTTCCTCTACCAGGAGCTTTAGTGTTTTCTGTATTCTTTTCTGTGAATAGATTCTGTCTTACCACTGTGGGGTGAGGAGAAATAATTTATTGAAGAATAATAAAATACATGTTAATTGCACTAAATAAATAAATAAATAAATAGAAAAGAAGTACAAATAGCTGTTATATATAAGAAAATAAGCATTTCCATTCATAGTTTCTATGAAATGGGAATAAGACATTATTGAAAAAATGAAAATTGAAAGACATAGAGAGAAAGAGAAAGCAGGTGGGAGGAAATGGTATGATTTCTTCAGGCAAAGAAAGAATTGATGCTCTGAATGAAACAAAAAGTAAGAAAGAACAATAATAACAACAAATTATTTATGTCCTAGAACACTCTTCTCTTTGATGACTATATTGCCTTCTAATGACACTATTAAATTAACTTTCCCTATTTTTTAACACGTTTTAACTTCAAATCTTGTCTGGAAGTTAACACTTTATTAAGTAGCATTATTATTTTCTCTTATTATGAGAATATGAGTTTTTTAAAGGCAAAGACCTTTGTTTTGTTTGCTAAAGCACTCCAAACATACACAAGTGTGCCTAAGTTTCTATGCATTGAATAACTTTTGTTGAATGAATGAATAGGAAGAGAAATTGATCATAATAAAAAATTAATCGATAAGTCAATTTTAATGTGAAAGGAACTATCAAATCAAAATAAACATTAAGAACAGTTTTGGTATTTCAAATGACGATTTTATGGATAAAAGGAAAAGAAAATATAAAAGAAAAAATACATGGTATGTAGAGGTATTATATTAACAATTACTTGTTTTTTTTAGTCTATACATCCATACTAGTGATTATTTTTTTCACAGCACACATGATCAGAAAGTTGAACTAGCACCGGGACAGGAAAGGAAGGTGTGGGAAGTTGTGGGTACAATCTAACTGTACGTGGGAGATGATGAGATGGAATGTTGGTGTTAATATGAACAGATAGATCCCTTGTGAAAATAAGTGCTGACTCAGTAATTTAAAACTGATTCCTACACTTGAGCTTGAATCTAAGTTTAATTGCTGTCTATCAGCTTTCGAATTGTTCTAGGCCTATGAGATTTCAACAAATTACAAATCATGAAAAATGAACACATAGAAATGGACTTGATAAGGGCTTATGATGGATTTTAGAGAGTTCAATCATGAACCTTGTCACAATTCAGTAAGATATATATGCTTAGACATAAGATGCCAACTAAAATTATATTTGAAATATGAAGCAAAAAGAAAATATTAATTGGTTAAGCAGATCCATTTTATTATACTGACAATTAAATGTCATTCAAGCCTACTTTTTTTCTTTTCAAACCACAAAAATGCACCATGAATACATTTACATGTGATAAAGGGAAGAATAATATTAATTGAAGTGACATAGCCACTTGAATTGTGCTTACATCAAAAGTGAAAAATAACATCTTTAATTGTACATTGAGTCCGTTTAATGAGAAAGCTGGCAAGTAGACAATTTTTTGTTTAAAGTCTTAAAGATTTTGCTAGTGTGACATTTTGGAATATCTAGTAAGTATTCAACTTAAAAAATAATTGGGAATGAGGAGTCTGTCAAAATGAGGAGTTCTCGAGATTTAAAATGAAAAGTGAGGTATAGTTTTTTTAACACGCTATTATATGTTCTCTGCTAGGTCAACTAATCAAAGTGATATGATTGGCCTTTCATTGTCATAGTCTCAAACACTGTTTCATTTTTCAAAGACAATTTGATATATTGACAATGGTCTGTGGTATGTTGAGCCTCCGATGTGGTTCATCTCTAACAGGAAACTAGCAAAGTGGTCCTTTCTTAGATCTGGACATCCGTATTCACAATTGACATGTACATGACTTTTGGTGGCTGATGCTTTTATCCATCTGTCATAATCGCAAAATGCCCAATCCTTACTCAATTAAGGTATTTTTCTAGTGTGTAACTTTTCTTTCTTTTTACTCTTCAAATGATTTTATGGTCATAAATCTGATAAATAGCTGCTTTAAAAATTCAAATATTCTGACAATAAATATTAAAAAATTATATCAATAGCACATGCCTTTTATTTTTAAATATTATAATTCTCCAATAGATGCAATTTTAGCAGTGGTTACTCTCATTCTCCTTTTGGTTGGAATTGCCCAAATAAACAGCATGGAGGACGTGATGCTAGATCCAGTTGCCATGCGCTTCCCCACAGGGAAATGGAATGGGCCGACCACTTCAGGAGATGTTACTCGGCAGATTTTCTACAACATCTTCACAGGTGACAAGAAACATCTAAGACACGCACATAGAACTGTTCTTTTAACATTCAGAAACACTACTTGTTCTGAAACTGAGGAAAAGAACACCCCACACATTCATGTACATTGTAAATGGGTGATTTTTATGGGGAAGGGTGTAGTGAGAAGAAAATAAAACCAATGCAAATTTGGTTGGATACCTTAGTATTTGAAAATATTCCAAAATTTTGTTTTCGGTGGAATGAGCGTGTCTTGTGTTAGTAATTTCCCTAATATGGTCAAACAGAATATTTTTATATAAACTCTATATCTCTAAATGAAGCATAAATGATTTTACTATATAATTGGGCACCACTGTTTACTACAATGCAGTAAGTTATGATTTCCTCCCATGATATGGCCTTGTTACCTCGTACTGGATAGGCTCAGTATTACTCTATTCAGTGTTGCCCAGCAGTGCCAAAGGACCTTGTAATAACACGACTGCAGCCCATGGTACCTGAGAGGCTGAGAGAAAAGTCACACCTCTGCTTTAAAAGGGATGACCTTGCACTCCTATTTGTCAGGAAGTCATGGGAAATCATCATTAACTCTAGTTCTTATTTTTTTACTTCTACTTTAAGTCACTTCTTGACACCTCTTGAGATTATATGAATTATTATATCAGCAGGTATTAGGTACTGAAGCATGCAATTTCATGCAGGGATAAATCAAGCAGTTGAACCATTAAAATTAATGCAAATCACCTGTTTCTATTAAAGAAAGAAAAGAAGGTTAATCTTAAGGAAAAATTACATATAGTGTAACAGAATTTTCTATAAACTACTCTGAGAATTATGTATTGTTTTAATACAAAGTAATTACATGGGACATATCAGTTTTCATGTGTATTAATTGATTATATGTGCACTATAAAAAGATCATTCCAAATTTATAAATTTAATTTTATTTCTATTTTCCTTTCAACACAAGGTTTACTTTTAACCTGTTTTCTAGAAGGCCAACAGGAACCTTTGAAATCCACTTGTTTATACTTGTGATTTGATACTTTAAATAAGGCAGTTCACACCAGGCAGAGAAAAACACCTGGAAACTATAGATTCTTTGAAGTATTATTTACCACCTCTCTATGTCTACCTTAGTGAGATCTAACCCATAGTGATAAAGAGTTTCTCTACCTCTCATTTAAATATTAGCTGCCAAATCTTTAGATTATATTCACAATATAAAATGAGGGGAATAATGTTGTGTATTTACTATAAAACATATCAAATACTCATTCATATCATTGCTAAGAATCAGTCTCACGTGTAAAGAACATAATAATCTCTATCTTTCCGTTAAAATATATAATGAAAACCACTTTATAAAATCTTGGCATATTTTAAGTTTAAGAAATTTTGATAAAATTCGTACAGGCAAGCATAAACAGTTCTAGAATATTCTCAGAGACACATCATTGACTTTCATCAACATCTGGTTAGAGAAGCAAATCTTTCCTTAAATACATGTTTTTCACATTTGAAATCATTTTGGCTGTGGCTTAGAGAGCCTTTATTAGACAAATGAATCAGCTGGCATTATGGAGAGTTTCAAAACGTGCAGCATCCAGATCATCTCTGAGACAAAACAGCACAAGAAGAGTGGTTCATCATAACGAGTGCGGAATATAACCTCTTCCTAGCATGAGCAGTAGCTGATGTTATTGCTTACTGCTTGCTTTCCATGGCAAAATAATTATCTGGAGGAGATAAGATCGCAAACCAGTTAATATGGCAAGTCTGCCCCTGCTGCTAATATGATCTTATCAGTAACTGACTGATCACCTTCTAGGGAGAAGTATCAGCACTTGTGTATTTTTTTTCTTTAACTGATCCTAAGGTGAGAAGCCACTGCTACACACTCTATTCGGAAAATGAGCTTTTACTTTCTCTTTGTTAAATATTTTGCTCACAGAGCTTGTGTTTACCTAATGGGAGTATTTCCAAAGGCAGAGGCTCAATTCCATGCTGCTGAAATATATCATCATGTTTTGGCATAATTGTATTTCTAATGGGCTCTTAGAGAAGGGAATGCATAAGTGCCAATTACAGCATGGTACAAATAAAGCATTATTATGTGCTTTAGAACAATCTGCATAATGGCAATATAGTCATATTATGTTCAGTTGTTTCTATTTGCAGAATTTGAGTCTCTCAGTCAACAAATAATTTTTTTATGGAAGGTCCAAAATGTGATGTGATACTTTTATAAAATAATAATTTCTTTTTCAATAATATATATAAAGAGAGATTGGGGAATATATATATACATACATATATGTACACATATATGTATATTTTCCATATACAAAAATAGATATATACAAGGTGGTCATACAGGGTGGCCATGAAGTTCATGTGCAATTTATTGAACTGCTACAGATAAAAATACAAGTCTCAAATAGTATACTACTTCTATGATTATGGTATTTGAATAATGTAATTACTGTTTGACAAATCAGAAGAAACTAAAAGTAACTCATCCTATCCTTGTTCATATACGAAACACAAAAGAAAGTGACACCAACAGATTGATTCAAAAGCAAAAATCCTAAATAAGAATTTAAAAGCAAATGTAAGGAAAACATTCACACTAATCTGAAACACAGATTCCTTCTGATGTTTGAAGGAATAAAAACTCATGTTGGAATAATAGTATATCTTTAGGTTAGAAAAAATGTATTGCTTATTTTCTTCAAGTCCGAGTGCCTTAAGGTCCAGGCTTTCATGAGCACAGTCTCTTGAACGTGATGTGGCAAACTCAGGGGGATGTTCACTAACGTAAATCATCGCAAACTTCACTAACACTTTCTGATCTCAACTCTACAGGATAAATCAAAAAGGACTTATTTCCCTTCAGTTTTTACCAAGTCAGAATCTGTTTAACAATCTGGCAGAACTATACACCAAAACGTCGTATTAGTCTGGGCATCAAGTTTAAAGGGAGATGACCCATAAAATGTACGTGATGAAGTGAGTGCTGTTCTTGCAATGTTGCCCTTGAGCAACATTTTTAGATTTGTCAGTGGGGGAAGAGATTGCTTTCTTTTCTTTAAACTGAAAATGATTGACTTTAGGAGAAAATAACAATGAAATTTTATTTCAAATATTTACGCTTTTGCAATTATACATATATAAGAGGTTTTTTTATTATTCCAAATATTAAAACTTAAACAAAATTGAATATAAAAATAAGAAGCAAAAATAAAGACCAATTTTATTAAAGAAGCTCAAATGATATGCAATTTGGGGAAATATATGCAGTAAGAACTACAAAAATGCTAGGAAAAATTATTTAGAATGTTTGGAATGGCAGTGTTAAGAAGACAAGAGATTGCAAATAAAAGAAACCACTGTATATAATATTAACTGTATATTAAATAATTCTCTGAGATTTAAAAATATTTAATTGAAAATTTTCTAATGTAGATATAAAAAAAAGTAATTGTGACTCATTTCAACACCTTACATAATCAAACATATTTACTATGGAATTAACAAACTTAAATTTAGAAGTCATCAAAAGCTACAAGTGGTATTTAGTATTCATAATCACATCTAGTTCAGTAGATGTATTGTGGTTTCCTTAAGATGTTCTTGATTCATTAGATTTTACATTTACATGTACGTATAGATGCTCCCCCAGTAATAGTTATATATTAATGAAAATGATATGTATATATAACAATATTTCAATTGAATATACATGAGAAAATTCAGGCAAACATGTTCATGTAAATTAAAGAATAATTGAAAAAGAAATGGCCTCTCAACTTTTTTCCTCAAAGATACATGTGCTTTGTTTTATCTTTATGTACTTGCTATAAAAATAAATAACCTAATTTCTGAGACTAGAGAGCAGAGTATCTTATTGATATTTTCCATATTTTTGGTACTAATAACATATTAAAATGTATCATTAACCTTAACATCTTTCCTTGTGTTTTCCATAATGTTGCTACATATTATGACAAAGAATTAATTGTGTATTTTTCCAAAAGCAGACAATCCTTCTTGTTAGTTCTTTAATCATATTGTGAAAGCATAATTGCATTCTGTGCATTCTTGGGTGACATTAAAGTGATCTGTTAGTTGTGCCTAGCAGAATGTCATTCTTTCTCAATTATATATTTAGATAAATTCACCCAACAACTTCAGAGCAACATTGTATTCCTGCCTTCCCATTTGTGTAAGTAAAAAATAAGAGGTAGTTCTCACTAATTGCTTAAAATATCTTGTCTATGTGTTCAAAAATATGAATAAACATATAAAAAGACCATTTCAGAAATGAATATTTTGTTCCTTAAGGCATTTGGAAATACTAAATTGTCCAGCAAAGACAATCTATGTTAAGCTACTATTACTCAATATCAGAGTTACTAATAAATAAAATAATTATACTGTTAAAGTATCAGATATATCTGATTATTGATCTTTTGACCTGCTTTTAATTCTCAAGATTTAATTTCATCTAAAAACTAACACACTTCTTTTTCAAGTAATTTATCTGCAAAACTTTACACGGAATTTTTATTTTATTAGCACTTATTAATCATGACCTCTTTTGAATTTCTCACAAGCCCTCTATAACATAGCCTTAAACTTATTCCCTGGAGTTGGCTCTATTCATGCTTTTATCTTCCTTACATGTAATATTCATCTAAAACTTTTTATGTTTTTATTCAGACTGACATTTGTCCCTTTTTTCCTTCTACTTGTTCAGAACTTTTTATATTTCCAAAGGCTCTGTCTAAATATTATATTAGTTTTTTTTCTGCTTCTTTCACTCAGATCCTTTTTACCATCCTTCAAAGTTGATAATGTCTGCAGCCAGATTCTGTCAGCAAATTGACAATATATATTAATAGCGGCATCTTCCAAGTGCTTTCTTTCAAGAATTAATATGTAGGATAGTGCATTTAAAAGATAGTATGCATTAAATACCATAATAAAGTAAAAGACAGATGAAAACAAGTATGACAAGCATTTTAAATATTATTAACATATCAAATCACTTCTACAAATAATAGAATAACTTCAGTTAATTTTTAAATGATATGTATTTAAAATTCACAGAACTAGAAATTTAAAATAAATATATTTAAATTTTCCTTTCTAAAATATAAAATAATACTTTAAAATGATTGACATTAACTTTTCCACAAAGACATTATCCTCTGTCTGCAATTAGAAATTGGAAATAATGTGAAAAGAAATGGACACTGCAATGTTTAGAATAAAAACTGTATAGCAACTTGACATCACGAAAAAGCAAACATTCATATTTTAATCTTGGCAAGTACATGCTTGGGCTATTTCATAGCAAAATAAGGTAAATAGTTTGCAAGTTACGTATATCAAGTTCATCAGAAAATCATTTATAATACTAAGAAATTAAGATAGTTTATGGTTACAGAAAAATTGTTAAAATGAATTCAGAAACATCATCTTCTAGGAGCTTTGAGTAGGTATTAGAGTAAGTTCTTTACCATAGTCATTTTTCAAAAATGCACATTTCAGCTTTGTAAACCCTCTAGATATAGAGGATAGACTATGGCTTGTTTAATATGTCTTCCCATGCTCCACGATCTCAGGGAATGTGTGGTGTTTACCAAGAAGATAGTGTATAAAAATAGGTACCTCCCAAAAGTGTGGGTAGATGTCACCTTTGTTCTTCATTCTCCCTAAATTGTGAAGTTAGTATCAGTGTTTTCAAAAGAGGTAAGAAAGACGCAGAAATATAATATGACTTTTTCTAAGACATACAGTTTATACAAAAGAGGCCAAGATTTGAAAAACCATGTCTTATTTGTCTCTCCAGCCACTTACACAGTGGTTTTCTCTCTTTCAGGAAGAAAGAGATTGGAATCGGTCAGCGGAGGAAAAGGTTCTTGCAGTCTAATGGACCTGGGAGCCAGGGGAAGGGGAAAAACAAGGAAGGGCTAAATTAGAAAATAACGAGCTACTGAGCCAGAGTGCCAAGTGTCTTCAGGTTTCCTGATAAAGAGACCATCAAAAAGGCACTAAGTTCAGGAGCACAGGCATACAAAAGAGCAGGGATGGCCAGGAACCCCTGAATCCTTGACTGAAACTCCCCTGGGACTGATGCACTGCTGTGCATTGCATCTGGAGGGGGAAGGCAGTTTTCCCCCAGTAAATTTCAAATACAAATACAAATGTATTTCCTTTGTAATTACCTCTGGTCAAGCCTGAAAATCACACAACAGTTTTTGTCTAGAAGCAGGACTACTCCCTTGGGAAGTCCCAAAGACCACCCTCGAGCTCAATAATTTTCTAAAAGAAGTCATAGAACTCAGAAAAACTATTATCCCTATAGTTATGGTTTATTTCAGTGAAAGGATATAAATGAAACTCAGCAAAAGGAGAAGTGCACACAACAGGGTAGGGGAGAGATCAGATAGAACACTTGCAGAAGGATCTCAGTGGGGTTGTGTGGACACTGTTTATATCCTTTAGCAATGATAAACGACAACAATGCGCAGAGTACTGCCAACCTGCAAACCCCACCTGTTGATCACAGACATAGATGACTATCCATATGGCTGCCTTTAATCTCCAGCCCCCTCCAGGGGTCACACTAATATTAAGTTATCTAAGATCCCACTATAAATTACATTGCTAACATAAAATATCTGGCACGATCCAAGAGCCTCAGATAACAGAGACACTGATTGGGCAGGACAGTTCAAAAGCTAAGAAGATACTTTCCAAGCAATGGGGGCAAGGTGACAAAACTATTTTGACCAAGGTTAATCTTTGCCGCATACTACCTTCATCTTCCAGACCATCAACTCCTTATGTGCTTAGAATCATTTTCATCAACATACTAATATGACAAATAATATATTCAATATCAGATTAAAAAGCAAGAAAAGTAATTACAAGGCACATTCTTAATTGATCCAGTGTTTGCCTGCAGTTACTCTCATTTTTTTGTTATACTTTTTATGGAAAATGCTGGAACTCTCTCTCTCAACTTTCTCTTCTAACCTTCTCTTCTCTAACCATTATAGAGTTGTATTTCAATTGTAATGAAACAGTTGCAGAAATAATCCTAGATATCTCACAAAATCTAGTCTGTTTTTCTTACTTTACAAACAGAACACCCCAATTTAATGTGTGCTTATCTCTGTTCATTTATCCTCACAAGTAAATAAAGTCAGGTGACTATTTTAGGCAAACAGGTATTTAAAAATGGATAATTGTAATTCCCATTCAATTCTTTTAAAAGAAAACAAGTAGCATGTCTTACCTTTCCTTTCCTTTCTCTAATTTGTATTGGCTGGAATGTGAATGTGATGCAGGGAACTGAACAGTCTTCTTTGCACACTAGTTAGAAGCTTGTGCTGGAGTTTTCAGAGCAACATGACAGTGTCATTAACCAATTTCAAAACAATTGTGTTAATAGCCCTGAACCTGTAACATAATTGGGTGTGTTAGGTCCTTCAGAGAAACAGAGGCAATGAGAGAGTTATAAAACGGACATTTATTCTGGATATTGTTTCACACAACTATGGGGCTCTTGCTACAAGAATATACCTAAGTCGTGGAAGAAGCCCAAATGCCCATCAACCCACGAATGGATTAATAAATTGTGGTACATGTATACCATGGAATACTATGCAGCCTTAAAGAAAGATGGAGACTTTACCTCTTTTGTGTTTACATGGATGGAGCTGGA
>CAUYON010095692.1:0-16347 GCA_963573935.1 Arctocebus calabarensis
CAAAAATCAGCAGCTGTAGGTAAAGAGCCAATGTTGAATCTCAAGTTCAAGTAAGCTGTTGTTTTGCACGCTTTTTTGGTAAACTACTTTTTGTTGTTGTTGTTGCAGTTGTCTTTGCTGTTTAGCAGGCCTGGGCTGGGCCTCAGTGTATGTGGCCAGCACCATAACCACTGTGCTATGGGGCACCAAGCCACTATTTTGCTAAACTTGATATGCTTCTCTGTGGTAAATACAGTCTCTGAAAACAAACTAACAAATAAATCTCATACCAAAGGACAGAAACACAATCAAAAATAGTTTTACTATTCTCTTCTAACATACTAACTAATTAAATAAGACTTCATGCATTTACTAGAAAAATATCTTAGTCTGGTACTATTAATATAGGGACAGAAAAGTCTAAGTAACTCCAATAAAAATTTTCACAAATATCTATTTTATTATTAATTGGCAAAAAACAATTACAAACCTTCTAAAGCTATCATGCAAATAAATGTTTTAATTACATCTTACCTATTTTATATTTTATTTGGCAGATACATGAGTATTCTGCCAAAACAGAATAAAAGAGTTAGGAAATTCATCAATTATAACTTGAAAATTTCCTTCCAAAAGACATTTTGCCCTTATCTTATGTACCACAGACCATAATGTCTTGAAACATTACTGTATACCAAGTATCTTATTCCCACTATTATGACTAATTAGAAAGCTGGGTTTCTTCAAATATATTTGTTTTTATTAAACAAATGTCCAACAACTTTCAGAATTAACAAATGGACTAGCAGCACCAAATGAATGCCAGCTAAATAAGCAATTAACCTAAGAACACAAACAAGTCACCAATCTACTAAGTTCATAACATTCTCAGATAATAGACAGTTGCCAAACTCATTCATCTTAACAAGTCATTGGTCCGAGCCTTTCCAGCCAAAGAGAAGTGGTCTAGGAGTTATTGGGGGTTTTTGTTTGTTTGTTTAGGTTTGCTTTTTTCTTAACCTTCTCTCTCCAAAAGATAACAAAATCATACATATATCAATTCACATAAAACTTCCTTAGGATGTGACTAATCTTGGTCTTTTCCAGCTCTAAATTTTAATTAAAACTTCTAAAGTTGAGTTATAGAAAACTGAATTTTTTAAAGTATTCTGCCCAGGCATGATGGCTCACACTTGTAATCTTAACCCTTTGGGAGGCTGAGGTGGGAGGATTGCTTGAGGCCAGGAGTTGGAGACCAGCCTGAACAACACAGTGAGATGCTGTCTCTATAGAAGAAAACTGAAAAAATAACTGGGTAGCGTGGCTCATGATTGTAGTCCCAGCTATTCAGGAGGCTGAGGCAAGAGGATTATCTGAGCCCAGGAGTTTGAGGTTGCAGTGAGCTGTGCTGCTGCTGCTGCTGCCCTCTAAGCAGGAACAATAGAAGGAGATTCAGAAAACTCATTCTTACTATAATGAATGTATTAAGTATGGCCAAAGCCACAAATCTGGGTCACAAGGCATGTATCTACATATCTACAAAATACACCCTTATGTAAGCAGACACCAAGGGGTCCTAATGCCCCCAAACAATGTTTTCCTGGGTCACCTGTCAAAGGGCCCAAATCCCCACCTTGGCTTAGTGTCTTAGGAATCAAGTCCCCTTGAGAAAACCCCTAGCTAGTAAGCCCTGAGCATATATTAATATAGGGATTGGTGGGCCAGCGCTCAAAGGGCATTATCGGTTGAACAGGTAAGCTACACTTGCTGTGGATATTGCAATTAAAGTTCTATTTAGGGAGAAAAGCCTACAACCAGTGGGAAGATTGAGAAAACGGGAGATAAAAGTCCAGGGAAAACTTCTGAGCGGACAGAATTTTAGCCTTTTTTGAAGTAGAAAATGTTTGAGATTTGGCTTCTTGTAGTAGATAGTATCTCAAGATTTATTTGTTCATAATCTGTACTGCCAGTCAGGTAAAACCAACACACATTTGCTGGAAGAGAAAGCAAAGTCCTGCTTCCTTCTCTTGTTTGCAATTGTGCCCTCGCCCCACTCCCCTCCCCACCTCCCCCATCCTGGGTACCTGCCAACCCCCACAACCCGCTTCTCTGCCAGTCCCGCTCCGGGTCTGGGTTCCTTCTATTCTCTTCTCCCATCCTGTCTTAAAATTTCAGAAATAGGAATTGAAATCCTCTAAGTAAAGGCATGGACAATGTTTTCTAAAAGCCCATCCGTGGAAAATATTTACATGAAGGGAAAGTGTTGCTCTCTTTCCCTCAGAGAGTACACAGGTATTTGAACAAGGAGGGAAAAAAAATCCTGGTCTGTTGATTCTTAGTCTAGGCTTTATCCATCGGGGCCAGCTGTTTCTCAGAAGTTATTTTTCTGAAAACGCCACTTCTATTTAGGTTTTTAGACCAAACTTTAAAAGCCTATCAAGAACATTTAACCTTTTAATATGAAAAGGACAAACGCTGGGGCCACAGGTGAATAGAATCCTGCCTAACAGAAACCGAGACGCCTGGGGAGCATCGTGAAGTGCGTGCTTCTGTGCTCAGCGCTTGAGCAAGTGCCCAGAAGGGTCCCTAGGTCTCACACAAAGCCATTTACCTTCAGCACCCAGAGCTCCAGTTTTCCCCCAGAGGATGGGCTCAAAGACCACAGGAGGGCCCAGAGTGGTGGCTCACGCCAGTAGTCCCAGCACTCTGGGAAGCCGAGGAAGGTGGACTGCCTGAGCCAGGAGTTGGAAACCAGCCTGAGCAAGAGGGAGAGCCCATCTTCTAACAACAGCCAGGCGCTATGGTAGGTGCTGGTAGTTCCAGATTCTCGGGAAGCTGAGGCAAGAGGATTGCTTGTGCCCAGGAGCTGGAGTTCGCTGTGAGTTATAACACCAAAGCACTCTACGGAGAGCAACAAAGTGACACTCTATCTCAAAAAAAAAAAACAAAACTGTAGGAGGCTGAGCTTTAGAGCCACTGGGAGCAGTAATGTCCAACGTCCTCTGTATGATTCAGCAGATGGTCGCTTTTTCTGCACTTAATGCTATGTCTGGGTCAAACAAAAGTTGAAAGGAGTTAGGATGAGGCATAGGACAGAGAAAGCCATGAAGGGATCTGGAAGTGGTAGGAGCCCTCAGAAACCAGCACAGAAGCAGGAGAACATGAGGGTGCTCTCAAAACATGAGTGAAGGAGGCACCCATAAAGCTAGCAACTAGTTGGAGAACACATCTATTGTGATTGTTAAGGAGGCCACAGAGAAGGCTTGTTTTAAAGTCTTGCCTCGTCCCCACCGCTTCATCCAAGCAGCTAGCTCCAATCTACCACAGCTCTGCATCTGCTCATTCAACCTCACGCCACTCAGGAGAAATCAAAGACAATATGCTCACAGAGCCTGAGGAGAGCTGAGGAGCAATTCTGACATTGGCCGTGCCACACTTCCGGTCTGAAGGAACTTCTGGGCCATCAACTCTATCTGGCTAACAGTGCTTGACCTTGGATCAGATAGAGAACTCCCCTCTCTGGAGATTATTGGCAGAGGAAATGTAGTTTCTTCTCCAACAGGTTTACAAACAGCCACATTTTTTAAAGTTAAGTAGAGACAAGCATAAAACAGCAGGAACGTTTTGTTCTTTCTTATTGGGAAAAGAAGTGAGAATTAAATAGGACAAAGGCTTGAGTCCACCAGGAAGTAACCAGGCACAGTGGGACCTGGTGGATGAATACTAGCTTTGCAGTTAAGTCCCAGCAGGGCTTCTGCAATGTGCTGGGTTGCCTATTTGGAAGCTTCCCTGTTCCTGCTTATCTCTGATCTTTACAACTCGAGAAAAACTAAATTGCGCAGTAAAGAAAAATACTTTTACAGCCCCAAACATGGGAGATACACCTGAGGTCTTCTAGCAACCAAATGAAGATGCGCCCTTCTTCCTTTAGTGGAAAATACCACCACAAGCACAGCACAACTGTCATTTTAGTTCCATGCTCTTAGGTAAAGATGCTCTTCTGTCTCTGTCTGCTTCCTTCTACTAAAGATTTTCTGGGTTTCTCCTAAAAGCCTCTACCTCCCCCTCCTCCAACCAGCCATGACTCACCTCACACCCATGCAAGGAAATATCACTTGTTTGAGAAAGAAATATGGCTCACGCCTGTGGATTGCTTAAGCTTAGGACTTCAAGACCAGCCTGAGCAAGAGCAAGACTCTGTTTCTACTAAAAACATAAAGAAAAACTAGCTGGATGTAGTGGTGGGCGCCTATGGTCCCAGGTACTTGAGAAGCTGAGGCAAAAGGATCTCCTGAGCCCAAGAATTTGAGGTCTTGCTGTGAGCTATGATGCCATAGCACTCTACTGAGGGCTCTGTCTCTCAAAAAAAAGAGAGAGAGAGAGAGACATGCTGTTTGAACACTTTTATTCACAACGGCCAAGGAGTGGTGGAAGCATCATTGGATGAACAGAAAAAATAAAATGTGACCTATACATGCAACAGAATAGTATTAAGCCTCTAAAACAGGAAGGAAATTTCTGACACACTACAGCATGGATGAACCTTAAGGATATGATAATTCATGAAACAAGCCTGTCACAAAAGGACAAATATTGCATGATCCCACTTCCATGAGCATCCAGAACAGTCAAATTCAGAAATGGAAAGAAGAGACAGTGGTTGCCAGGAGCTGAGGGGAAGAGGAAAATGGTAAGTTGTTATTTAGTGGGTAAAGAACTTCAGTTCTGCACTATGAAAGTTTCTAGAGACTCAGTTGTACTTCAATGTGGATACAGACGTAACACGACTGAACTGCACATTTAGAAACAATAAAACTGGTTAAGTTTTGTGTTGTGTATTTTTTAATCACAATGAAAAAATAGAGAAATATGTTTAGCCCATAAACTGGAAGTAACTGCATTTTTATTATTTTTCTCATAAAGTACTGATCTAATGAGAATCTACTTAATAGGATGGCGTTTTACTCATCTGATTCTCTAAAATACTAGCTACTAGTATCAGCCCTTGTGTTACAAACAAGGAAATGGAGGCCCAGACTGAGTAAACAATTCTGGCAAAATCACACGGTTCCTAATTGAGGCCGTCAGGTTCATGTTTCACCCTCCTTTACTTCATACATTCCGCTTCTCTCGAGAGACGCGTCTTCTAGAAGTCAGCTCTACTTCCTACCTTCCCTCATCATCCTCCTGCAAACAGCCTTTCCCCGCACACCACTCCCTGGGGGCACCCATTACCTCCCTCTATCGTCTCTGCTCCATTTTGTGAGTTTATCTTCACCAGGCTTCTCTGTGGTAAGTGATACCGCCGACCCACCCTTCCCTTCTGGAAATTATCTCTTCCCCCTATCTTCTGGATGCCACTTTTTTTCTTCCTGGGAATCCTCCTCCTTGTCTGACCGCTCCTTCCTTATCACGGTCTTAGGAAAGAGACTTTTTCCTTTCCCAATTTCTACCCAAACAATAGCTAACAAATGACTAAACAAGTAGTTAGGTAATATTTACTTTAAATTTATTTCACACATTCACAGGGTTCTTCTGAAGCCTGCAGTAGGTTCTAGAGCCTTCTGGGTGTAGGTTCTCCCAAGTCAATGCCTAGCATGATATTTGGCTCATAGCTAACCTTAACAAAGACTTCCTAACTTTAACCTTTAAATGTAACTAAGACCTCACTTTCAAACCCACTCACCCACCCAGTTACTTCCAGTTTTTAAGTGAAGTTCCCCAACTAGTCAATTGTCACCTTCATTCCCAGGCCACTTGAAAGTTTAGCATGGGCTGCAGATAACAGCTGAAGAAAAGCGGTAGAAAGATTTTCCCATTTTACTTATTGTGTAATTCTCAGATCCCGGCCATGCCTCTGTCTCAAAGCAACCCCAAGCTATCTTGTGAGAACTGTCACTGTCCAGCAACTGTGTCACAACTAATATTTCTACCTTCAGCATCTTACCCCAATAGGAAAGTATTAAGTAAGATTAGAACACACAATTTTCTTGTGTTTTCTAATTATAAAGCTAAATATTGAAACCCTGAGAAGAGAAAAATCAGAGGAAACTCAAAAAGATGTGTGCATGTTCAGGTCAGTTAAATTTTGGTAAAGAATAAATTGCATTAGCTATAGATTAAATTCAACACAACAGCTCACAGACTAGGAAGCTACATGGTGGCATCTTTGGTCCCTTGTGTCACCTCTCAAGACTTGACGTTACACGCAGGCTTCTGTAAACGTTTTCCATTTCATCCTTTTTTGAGTAGTACATTCTGAAGTCTACTTCAGCAGTGCTCTGACCTCACAGACTTGCTCGTATTAGTTCTATGCTCAGCCTAATGGAACGTTAATAGGCTGTTATGACTTACTTTAGAAAGATCAATGATCCTACTGAGTAAATAAGCCACTTTGGTGGGTCCGGCTATCCACACAGCATTAGGTACCACCTGATAAGTCATTGCCTTAAGAAACAAACATTCATCCTAGAGAATTTAGAGCTTTCTTAAACTGAGTTGTTGTTTGATTCAGGTATGGAGACGAACTTCCCACCCCGCTCCACATACCTGAAAAACCATAAGGCAACAGATCCTCACTAGCCTGCAATATGGACAATGGCCACAATATTGCCCAATTTTACAAGATGAAATTTCAACAGAGAATGATGAGTACTGTGTTATGAATTTGAGGAGGCAGTTGACTGGTACAAGTTTATTTTTCTTTCTTAAGTCTGCGGGGGGGGGGGTATATAATCACAACACACTGGTAGATCAATACAGGACATTTAAAAGAAACGTGGTGGGATCCAACATCAGTTTTTGATACAAATAATTTTTCGACAAATGAAAGGTCAGTCTTTAATAATAGAAATGCGATAGTACATGAGGCTGACCCAAGAAAGTGTCAATTTTTAAGAGGGAGATTTTTTTAAAGATCATCTTGCCTTGAAAGAATCAAAAAACAAAAAGCTTTCTACACTTCTGAGAGTTATAGAAACCATATTTTCTTTTTTCTTGGGGTTATCTGGATGATATGTTAAGACTTTCTCGGTATTTTGTTTAGTTTTATAGAACACATCTGTAAAACGATTACCAAGCGAGAAGGGTCTACTCTTTGAGAGACAACGGTCTCTGAAGTTCAGCATCTTAAAGAGACATACTCCACCCCGAGGGAGCAGAGAGGCTCAGCAGGGGGAGTGTGGCTGGGTGGCAGGCAGGCCTGGAAGCAGCCTCAGGGGAAGGAGTACTTTATCACAGTCTAACTTGAGAATTACCTACACCCCGCTCCACCATAGGAATAATAAAACAACAGGCTGACTTTTATAGTCAGTTTTATTATTGCTTTTCAGCCCCCTACAAACAATGAACTCTCCTTTTGCCTAGAAAGAGACCTAAGCACTCCATTGGACCCCTACTCTGGAAAAAGGACACATGACCTGGCACACAGCTGCCACCACCTCCATGAAGTCTTCCTAACTGCCATCTTCCCCACATCTTCCCATATCCCCTGTGTGTTCCTCTATTTCAGCACTTGGTCCACAATTGTCATTGGTCATTTATTTTTCCTTCTTCCTACTAGACTATGAGGTCCTCATGGTCGTAGACCCTTAATTTATTTTCCCAATATTTTCACATGCCTTGCAGAGTGCTTAGATACAACAGGCCCTCAAGACAGTCAAAATTTAAGAAAAGTCCCTTCAGCATCTGTTATTGACCCAGACCTGCACTAGGTGCTGAGGTTACAGCAGCAAACAAAATATATGAAAACGCCAGCTTTCACTGAGCTAACCTCAGGTGATGTTTGACTGGATAAAAGAATGAACGTTTGAGAACCAACAACGTTTCTCTCTCTCTTTTTTTTAAAGACAGAGCTTTGCTCTGTTGCCCTGGGTAGGATGTAGTGGTGTCATCATAGCTCACAGTAACCTCAAACTCCTAGGCTAAACCAATCCTCCTGCCTCAGCCTTCCGAGTAGCTGGGACTATAGGCACACAGCAGGACGCACGCTAATACTTCTATTTTTAGTAGAGATGGGGTCTTGCTGTTGATCAGGCTGGTCTCAAACTCCTGAACTCAAGGGATCCTCCTGCCTCAGCCTCCCAAAGTCCTAGGATTACAGGTGAGAGCCCCTGGGCCTAGCCCCTTATCCCTAGCTTGGAAATTTTACTCTGTGAAAAACAAAAAAGAAAAACATGCATATGGCCTGCTTTTACATAAGTCTTTCAAATTGTGAAAGTTAAGTCCAAGCCTGATTTGCAAGTGAAATTTAGAGTCCTGGAATTATCAGTTGACACAGTAATTTCCCTTTATCAGTGATCAAAAAGAAAGGACATGAGACAGGGCCCTTATAATTCCCTCAAGCCTACTTAATAGTAGACTTAATAGTAGCCACAATTATCTTCAAAAATTAAAACCAGGCTGGGTGCGGTGACTCACACCTGTAATTCCAGCACTCTGGGAAGCCAAGGCGGGTGGATTCCCTGAGCTCACAGGTTCTAGACCAGCCTGAGCCAAAGTGCAACCCCCATCTCTAAAAATCAGTCGTGAGGTGCCTGTTATTCCACCTACTCAGGAGGCTAAGGCAAGAGAATCGATTGAGCCCAAGAGTTTGGGGTTGCTGTGAGCTGTGACACAGCAGCTAGCAGGAGGAAACAAAATGGGACTGTCTCAAAAAAAAAAAAAAAAAAAAACTAAAAACCATGTTGGGGAAAGGAGTTTAATGAGAACCAATCTTCCAAAAGCATCCAAATACTAATAATTAGTATCTGTACAATATACTTTTTAAAATCCTTTCATTTCACTTGTATTGTCTCCTTTAAACCTCACATAACACATGCTGTGCATGGGCTAGGGTGGCCTACTATCTTTTTCGCTAAGATGTATAAGTAGAGTTCAAGGAATTTGTGTTACTTGCCTAATTTCACACAGCTAGTGAGCTGCAAAGTCAACCTTAAAACGAGAACTACGATCTCCAAAGTCAGCCAGTCACGCTCTTCTTAACTACATTATACCATCTATAAGAAAAGAGTCAAGCTGAAAATAGACTTGGAAATATACAGAACTCCCACATCCAACATGATTGTCTGGAAACACTGTCCTAGTTTCTTCCTTTCTCTCCCTCCCCACCCCCGCTCCACTCACACGCTCTCTCTCACACACACACAAATACCTCCAAAGGCAAATTCACTAAGAGCAATGAAGAGTATTCTTCCTATAATAGTCAGATATTAGAATTTTTTTTTCCAGTAGTAAGATAGGATTTTTATTAGAAGCTAGAAAGGAATATAGAAGTAAAAAGCACCAGAGCTGGAAGGGGGAAAGAATTAAAAACTCCAGATACTAGAATTTTCAGACAATTTACCCAGAAGTAGTCTATATAATGATTCACTTTTGGATTATGGAAGATGATCATTTCATTTTAGTGACTACAGGGTCAAAGACTAAAAAACCCTATTCTGTAAACTCCTGGAGGACCAGGTCTATGTCACATTCCCACACATCCCTGGCCCTCGGCCACCTATGATCAGTGGCAGGAAACTCAGTGACTCCTCCATAAATGAATGAATGATAATGCCATCACTGGGGAAAGTGGTTTCAGAGTTTTATTAAAATTTTCTTCTTTTTCCTCTACAGTCTCCTAATTAGATTTTGAGCCTTTAAAGGCAAGACTCTGTCTATCTTCCTGTATAAATCATGTGCAGAACCCCAGATGGTGTCAAGCTCGTGTGGAATGTTGTTGCATCAATATTTGCTCATTGATTTGTTGCTCAAATGACACTACTGAGTTGTGTTTATCTGGCAAATTATATGATTTTAATAATTAGTGCCCGAGGTGGAAAAGTACATTTTATAAAAAAAAAATTAGCAGCTACTGTGAAGTATCAAGAATGATATTGGACTACAGGAAGTATGCTAAATGGAAATATACTATTTCCATAGCAAAATAAATAAAATGGAAAAAATACATGCAGACAAAAATCTCCAAGCGTAGTATCACCTTTATTGCTTTTCACACACACACACAGACACACACACGCAATAAAGGAAGCCTGCCAAGTAACAAAAGTAACCTCAACACCACTGGTACTATGTTTATTTGCAATGTAGAAGCATCGACTATTGCTCCAGGAAATCAAAAAGACTCATTCTCATGTCTATAATCACAAAGAATCTTCCTACAAAAGTACATGCACTGAACATAATAGTAGTTACCTTCCTAGACCAAATGAGATGTTTTGATAAACTGAATTTCTGACTCACTAACGGTTAACCAGAAACCCATCTGCAGCTCAAGTCTTCTGATCGGGATACGGGAGAAATCAGAGAAATCAGTTAGCAAGGACACTCCAGATCCTCCAATTAAATCTGTCACCCAAAGAAAGGAAGCTTCTCTGCACTTATCACTGAGATCTTTAGAAAAATGCATTAATTAGCCCCATGTTTAATCTTTATCTCACGACAAAGAATTTTCAAATTGTTCAAGGCCATGTTTGAATCAGAATCTTTAATGTACTACAAAGGATGCTGTCAGAGAATCCAGAGCCAAATGGACCCAGATCCCAGGATATCTTTGGGAAAGGTCACATTAAAAAATTTTAAATCCTTGATATATTTTACTGTTATGTATCTCTTTCCTCTAACAGATCTGCTCAAAGAGAGCACATGTTGGTTAGAGTTGGGATTTTTGAGTTCTGGTTATCGGTTTAATTTTATCTTCATTGAGAAAAATAATTTGATATTACTATGAGTTCAAGCAGTCAGATCATAGCCAAAGGCAATGATGTTGTTAAAGCTTAATTGAAAACTCTTCTGAATTATTAATGGTAACAGCATAATTTCTGCCTTTGGATAAATACATATTTATTTCAATTGGAAGTTTGGCAGATGATAAGAGCAACACTGCAATGACAAACTAGAACAATTTAAAAAGTATAATAGGGCTGCACCTGTGGCTGAAAGGAGTAGGGACCCAGCCCCATATGCCAGAGGTGGTGGGTTCAAACCCAGCCCCAGCCAAAATCTGCAAAAAAAAAAAAAAAAAAAAAAATGTATAATAGCTTTACATTGCCTCAGCCAATAGATGTGATACTGAAAATCGGGGTACACAGAAGGTCTTCTTTTTAGTCAGTCTTCTTACATGTAAAATGCTTTATGTAAATGCACCAATATAATAGTGACATAATAATCAGTCCACAATATCAGTTATTATCTTCATTTATATTTTACTACCAATTTTAAATCGTTGAATCTTAATTTTTCCCAAAGAAAAGCACTTTCCAGGATAACCTCTCCAAAAACAACATTCAAAACCTCTAAAGATACACAATCAAATAGCACACTAATGGTGTGCAATCCTTACATTCCCAGAGCTCATATTCTTGTGAGAGATACAGAAAAAAAAAGAAAAAGACTGAATGCACTTGGAATGCCATAGGAATATGTTTCAGGAAGAAGAAAGGGATAGAGTTAGAAGGCAGGGTCTTCTATATCAATTAGAGAGGCCCCAATAAAAAATGGTACTTGAACAGAGCAGGAGGGAGGAAGGGGCCAGTCAATCAGAAAGCAAGTACAGATATCCTAAAACAGAAGCACGTGAGCTTGGACACGCTCAAGCAATATTTACAAGAAGAACCATGAGGCTGCTGCAAAGGAAGCAAAGGGAAAATCATAGGAATGAGAACCCAGAAGTGGTGGGAGTAAGTAGTTGGACCACACACAGTCTCGCAGGTCACATGCTGTTGTCTAGCATCCAGACACCCATTCAGGACCAAGACCCTTCTTCCTCCAGCTGCTGGCAATGCGGCCAGCTGAGGGCTCACAGCTGGGTGTGTACCTCTCCAAGATGTTCCATTGCACAACAACGGAAACAGCAGCTCTCATCCTCCAAGATGCACCCAACCCCTCAATGTCGGGAGAGTAACCTACTAATAGAAATGCAGCACACATGACCTCAGCTTAGAACCTGACATTGGCTGTGCTCTGTAGCCATGTCTTCCACCACTCAACCCTCTTATGACCGACCCATCAACACCAAACAACTGTAGTCATCGACCCATCCTTCAGTGTTTAAAATCCAGATCACCCCAGGACTAGGAAATAGGCCCCCTTCCTACATGAGACTAATTCCACCTCATCCTTTATGAGCCAGCCAGAGTATTTTACCCACAGCAGATCCTAATTCTAGCTTCTGCCAAGAACAGCTTAGTTATCCCCCAACACTGCCACAAGGTACTAAAAGCACCTATTGATGTCTGAACCCCACCACCACCACCACTAGACTCCAAGTTACTTGAAGGTAGAGATCACTTCTTACTTATCTTTTGAATTCCAGAAAGTAGCACAGTAACTAGTAGGGGGTGGGGGTGGGGGGGAAATCACACTTAACTATTTATCATTGCCTAATATTTGTACAGATGAGATTATAGAGCTTTTTTTTTTTTTTGAGATAGAGCCTCAAGCTGTCACCCTGGATAGAGTGCCGTTACATCACAGCTCACAGCAACCTCCAATTCCCAGGCTCAAGCAAGTCTCTTGCCTACGCCTCCCAAGTAGCTGGGACTACAGGCACCCACCACAACGCCTGGCCATTTTTTGGTTGCAGCTGTCATTATTATTTGACTGGCCCAGGTTGGATTCGAACCCACCAGCTCAGGTGTACATGGCTGGTGCTTTAGCCCATTGAGTCACAGGCGCTGAACCTATAGAGCAATATTTTTAAAAGAAAAGTGTAGGCCAGGGAAGCCACAGGCTAGGGCCTGGCCCTGCACCCTGAACTTGCCAGGCTTCCACAATCTGCCGTCTACTAGAAACTCTGACTGTGACTGCCAGGCCTCCGCAGGTCTCCCCCCGACCAGGAACTCCTCCACCGGCGACTGCGTGGGCCTCCGCCTGGCACCCGCAGAGCCCCCCCCAGGCCAGCCCCTGGCCACTAAATCCCCTTGCGACCGTGCGGCTCCGCGCCCAAACTTACAGGGCTTCCGCAGGCCTGCCTTTTGCCAGGAACTCTGACTGCAACCGCCAGGCCTCTGCAGGGCGGCCCATGGCCAGAAACGCTCCCAGCAACTGCCTGGCCCAACGCCCATGCTTGTCGGGCTGATGCAGGTCTGCCATCTGCTAGAGACTCTACCAGCTATCGCCAGGCCTTTGCAGGTCTGCCCCCAGCCAGGAACTCCCCTGGCAATCATGTAGGCATCTGGCTGGCACCCGCAGGGCCCCTGCAGGTACGCCCCTGGCGAGTAAATCTCTTGGCAACAGTGTGTCTCCGCACCCAAGCTTGCAGGGCTTCCAGAGGCCTGTCTTCTGCCAGGAACTCTGCCTGCAACCGGCAGGCCTCTGCAAGGCGGCTCATGACCAGAAACGCTCCCGGCAACTGCCTGGCCCTACACCCGTGCTTGCCGGACTTCTGCAAGTCTGCCATCTGCTAGAGACTCTGCTGGCTACCGCCAGGCCTCTGCAGGTCTGTCCCCAGCCAGGAACTCCCCGGGTGACCACAGAGGCCTCTGCCTGGCACCCACAGGGCCCCTGCAGGCCTGCCCCTGGCGCATAAATTCCCTAGTGACTGTGTAGCCCCATGCCCAAGCTTGCAGCCTTCTGCCAATAACTTCGACTACAACCACCAGGCCTATGCAGGCCCACCCCGGGCAAGGAACTCCCCTGGTGACCACCTAGCCCTGCGCCCTGTGCTTGCCAGACTTCTGCAGGCCCGCCATCTGCTACAGACTCTACTGGCAACTGCCAGACCTCCGCAGATCTACCCCCAGCCAGGAACTGCCCCAGCAATCCCGTGGGCCTCCGCCTGACCGCCGCAGGGCTCCCATAGGTCCACCCCTGGTCAGGGACAGTACCAACAACCGCAGGGGCCTCCACCTAGCATCCACGGGGCCTCCGCAGGCCAGCCTTCTGCCAGGGACTCCACTGGCAACTTCCAGGCCTCTGCAAGCCTGCCCCTAGCCAGGAACTCCCCCAGTGACTGCCTGGCCCTGCATCTCACACTTGCAGGGCTTCTGTAGGTCTGCTTTCTGCCAGGGACTCTGCCTGTGACCGCCAGGCCCCCGGCCAAGGTCAGTCCCGGCAACTGCACGGGCCTCCACCTGGCACCCACGGGACCTCCACAGGCCAGCCTTCTTCCAGGGACCCCACCGGCGACTGCCAGGCCTCTCTGCAGGCCCACCACTGGCCAAAACCTTCCTGGACAACCGCATGTCCTGGAGCCCATCACTTGAAGGGCCAGACACAATGGTGAAAAACAACCATGGGGTGGAATCAACAGAAAAACTCTGAAAATACGAATAATCAGAGTAGACCATCCCCTCTAAGTAACAACAAGGCAGACACAGCACAAGATCTCTTGCATAGGCAAATGGCTGAGATGTCTGAAATCGGATTCAGAATCTGGATTGCAAATAAGATCAGCAGAATGGAGGAAAAGATGGAATTAGAATTTCAAGCAGTAATTTAAAAGATGACCCAAAAGATGTCTCAAGAATTCAACGAATTCAAAGCCAAAATGACCAAAGATTTTGACACATTGAGACAAGAAGTTGCAGCCCTTAAAGATCTGAGAAATTTAGTAGAATCCCTCAGTAACAGAATGGAGCAAGCAGAAGAAAGGATCTCTGACATGGAAGACAAAGCTTCCAAATGCTCTCAAACCTCCAAAGAGCAAGAGAAATGGAAGGCAAAAACAGGTCATTCTCTCAGAGAGCTCTTGGATAACTCGAAGAAAACCAATATTCACCTCATAGGGATTCCCGAAAGCGATGAAGCAGCCTCACAAGACACAGAATCCCTTATTAATGAGATTATGAAAAAGAACTTTCCAGACATGCCAAGAGATTCTGAAATTCAGATAGCAGACAGTTTCAGAACCCCAGCATGACTCAACCCGAACAAGATATCCCCCAGACACATCGTAATTAAGTTCACTAAAGTAAATATGAGGGAGAAAATTTTGAAAGCAACAAGATGCAAGAAATCAATAACCTAGAAGGGGAAGAATATTAGAATAACTGCAGAGCTCTCTGATCAAACTTTTCAGGTGAGAAGAGAAAGGTCATCAGCTTTTAATCTCCTAAAACAAAGTAACTTTCAACCCCAGGATCTTGTATCCAGCTAAACTGAGCTTAATTTATGATGGAGAAATTAAATATTTTAATGACATCCACATGTTGAAGAAATTTGCCATAACTAAACCAGTTCTCCAGGATATTCTCAGACCTATTCTCCATAATGACCAGTGTAATCCCCCAACACAAAACTCATCCAGAAACTTTTTGTCAAAGTCCAACTCACACAGCGAACAAAGCATTTAAAATGTCCACTAGATCTTCTCAAGATTTATCATTGGTTTCAATTAATGTGAATAGTTTAAACTGTCCTCTAAAGAGGCATAGGTTGGCTGACTGGATACAAAAACTAGGGCCAGATATATGCTGCATACAAGAATCACATCTTACCTTAAAAGAAAAATTTAGACTCAAGGTGAAGGGATGGTCATCTTGATTCCAGGCAAATAGAAAACAGAAAAAAGCAGGTGTTGCAATCTTATTTGCAGATGCAATAGGCTTTAAACCAACCAAAGTAAGAAAGGATAAAGATGGACATTTCATATTTGTTAAAGGTAAAACTCAGTATGATGAGATTTTAATTATTAATATTTATGCACCCAACCAGAATGCACCTCAATTTATAAAAAAAAAATTCTAATAGACATGAGTAACTTGATTTCCTCCAGCTCCCTAGTGGTTGGGGATTTTAATACTCCTTTAGCAGTGTTGGATAGATCCTCTAAGAAGAAGCTAAGTAAAGAAATTTTAGATTTAAACTTAAACAATTCAACATCTGGATTTAACAGACATCTACAGAACATTTCATCCTAATAAAATTGAATACGCATTCTTCTCATCAGCCCATGGAACATACTCCAAAATTAACCACATCTTAGGTCACAAGTCTAACCTCAGCAAATTTAAAAGAACAGAAATTATTCCTTGCATCTTCTCCGACCACCATGGAATAAAATTTGAACTCAATAATAACAGGTATCTGCAAACTCATACAAAAACATGGAAGCTAAATAATCTTATGCTGAAGGATAGATGGGTCATAGATGAGATTAAGAAGGAAATTACCAGATTTTTGGAACAAAATGACAATGAAGACACAAATTATCAGAACCTCTGGGATACAGCAAAGGCAGTCCTAAGAGGGAAATTTATAGCACTGCAAGCATTCCTCAAGGAAACAGAAAGGTAGGAAGTTAACAACTTAATGGGACATCTCAAGCAACTGGAGAAGGAAGAACTTTCCAACCCTAAACCCAGCAGAAGAAAAGAAATAACCAAAATTAGAGCAGAATTAAATGAAATTGAAAACAAATGAATTATA
>CAUYON010095695.1:0-18635 GCA_963573935.1 Arctocebus calabarensis
GAAAAAATATTTGCAAGTTATGCCTCCGACAAAGGCTTAATAACCAGAATACATAGAGAACTTCAACGTAATTGCAAGAAAAAAACAAGAGATCCCATCTCAGGATGGGCAAAAGAACTGAAAAGAAACCTCTCCAAAGAAGACTGCCCTATAATTTTAACTTCTCCCCACTACCACCTCTAACTGTAAGCATTTAGATATATTCAAATCTCTCTCTTCTGAAAAACTCAGCAATGTTTCCTCTGAGTTTATATCACAAGAATACTTTTTAATTAAGGGCATTTTTTCCCTTTGATAATGCAATTCTCCAATTATGTCCACATTTACTGTCTCTTTTTTCCAATCATCAATCTTATGTAGTCAGACTTCTATCCACTCTGCTTCCTACTCACTACTTTTTAGATACTGCTTTTTCCAAAGTTACTGATGACCCCTGCCCTGTAGACACTTTGTTGACCTTTTAATATAATGTTTAGAATATATAGCACAGGAGACCCTTTTGAAACTTCCTTCCCTTGGTTTCTATTCTCTTGGTTTTTTTCCACCGACTATTCCTTCTCTATTTCTTTGCAAGAATTTTTCCCCTGCATGTCTCTTAAATGTGTTCCTTGAGGTTCTTCTCTTTCACTCCACAAGCTGTCTTTACACATTTTCACCTATACTGATGGTTTTAACTAATGACTTTAAAATCTATATGTAGGACATACCCTTCTTCCAGAGCTTCTGACCAGAATAAATTATAGCCTACCGAACATCTCTACTTATTTATTCCACAAGCATTTCAAACTCAATATGCTAACCCTGGACTCAATATCCTTCTCCTGAAGCAACTCTTTTCTCTCTTCACTAACTCAGTGAATGCTCCATTTCCATTTCACCTGCAGCCTCTCATTAAACTCCCGAATGTCTCCAGACTCCTTTCACTCTCTCCATGTGAATGCCTTGTCCAACTACAGCCTGTTCTTTTCAAGTGACCAGTCTGACCTTCTAATTCATGCTTTTTATTGACAACAGGGTACAAGCATGACCACTTAACTATTTTGCTTAAAACTCAATAATTTCTAGTATTTCTCAAAAGTATGTCCAAATTCTGCTCTTTGCATATCACATCTTTTCTGTTCAGTATCCTATTTATCTGTCTTTCACTTTTGCACTATCATCATGTTTTGTGCACCAAATACATTGAATTGTTTTAATTTCCTTCAGTAGAAGACACTCTTTCAACCCAAGGATTTTTTCATACCCTTCTCATAGAAATTTCCCTATACCTCCTTTTGCCTGTTACTTACCCTTTAAAATAAAACAGCTTAAGAAACTTCTATACTTCTTTTTGTCTATTGCAGGATTTTAAGTTTCCTCAAATATCTTGCATACGTTTATTAACTCTGTGGATTATCATTTCAATCACTCTCTTAAAATTTTTCTTAATCTCCCTTGTCCTCCAGTTACTCAAATTCAACAATATTCCTCACCTCAATCAATTCATTCCTACAAATTCTCTGCTTCTTCCCTCAGCCCATTCATTATTGGCATGAAAAAAAAATCCCATAAGCAGGTTCGGCTCCTGGAGCACAGTGGTTATGGTGTCAGCCACATGCACCAAGCCTGGCAGGTTCGAGCCTAGCACAGGCATACTAAACAACAATGACAACAACAATAACAAAAAGTAGCCGGGCATTGTGGCAGGCACCTATAGTCCCAACTACTGGGGAGTCTGAGGCAAAAGAATCACTTAAGCCCAAGAGTTTGAGGTTTCTGTGAGCTGTGATGCTATGGCACTCCACCAAGGGTGACACAGTGAGACTCTGCTTCAAACAAACAAACAAAAAATTCCATAAGCTGCTGCCCATGCTCAGAATTTTGTTTTTCCTTAGACTCCTTATCTTACTGCCTTCTCCTATCTGATTCTTCACAAAGGAAATGAACATCTTCAGGTAAATATTTCCTCAACTTCTGTTCTACTTCCTCAAATACCTTTCTTTAAATGCATTCCTTCTTTTTTGCATAGCCCATGCAACATCCTTCTCATCTCTCCCAAAGGCCATTTTCCCAACCAGTCTTTGAATTCCATCTCCACTGAGTTGTCTCCTCAACATGCAACCTGTTCAAATTCCATCTTTAAAAGTAAAACAAATCAAACTAAGACCTTACTTGACCCCCTAGAATTTTGCATTCTTTCTATATCTTTATTCTGACATATTCATGTCTTAATCTCCTGAAACACAGCTTCTTTCCCAATATACCACTAAAATGACTTTCATTAAATCTTCAAAAACTTCTGTAGCTCTTGCATTTTTCAAAGCTGATTGTATTTATCAGGATTCTGAAGAGAAATAGAAATAATGAAATATGTAGAGATTTATAGAAGGAGATTTATTATTGGATTTATAAATTGGCTCACATAATTATGGAAGCTAAGACGTTTCATTGTCTTAGTACTATTTGGAGTTTCAAAAGATTGGTTCATGCCCTCCACAATGGTGACGACATACCTTCTTTACTTATCCTACTGATTTAAATGTAATCATTTCCAGAAACCTCACGTAGATACACCCAAAGACAATGTTTTACCAGCTATCTGGGCACCCCTTAGGCTAGTCAAGTCATCACATAAAATTAGCCACCACACCAATGAACTTTTGTCTGTTATTATTTTATTTGAACATTCTACAATATTTGGTAATATTCACTTTCTGATCTATTTCTGCTTCTGAAAGGACATTTCTCTTGTTTTCTCCCACCTCCTTGCTTCTCCTTCTCATCTACACACTTTCTCCTTCTCCAGTTGCCCCTTAACAGTTGGTTTCATCCAGATTCTCAACTTTGGCCTTCTACTTTTTTCATTCAATGCATGATCCATTGGTGATGTCATTCACCTATATGGCTTCATTTGTCACTTGCTACTTCCAGGGGTTTTCTCTATTTATTTTTCATAACTCTCTGGAAATCCCTTACACAAATGCTTGATATCCCAAAGGCAAATCAGAAACACTGTGGTCTCACATCCATCCCACTGACTCCTTCCTCCTGCTATTAATACCTGGCTTAATGAATGCATTAATCCCAACTTCTGGAAGATACCTATACTGTGCCTTCTCATTCACCCTATAGTAATCACATCTGCCACTATTATCTCCTAAAAACTCCTCCCATTCATCTCCATCCTATCACAGCACTGAGCCACGTCCACGCTCTTGTCACATCTCAATTTGAACACTCTAATGGTCTCTGAATTGAGTTCCTACCAAAGAACTTTGTTAAGAACACAAAACTGACCTTGTCACTTCCTTTTTATCAACCCTTTAATTGCTCCATCAGCTTTCAGGATAAAGTTCAAATCCCTTAGCTAAGTGGAGGTTTCATTCATGTTCTGGCCATTTGCCAATCCCTTTTAGCCTCATTTCTTCCATTTCC
Source organism: Arctocebus calabarensis (assembly GCA_963573935.1). Taxonomy (NCBI): domain Eukaryota; kingdom Metazoa; phylum Chordata; class Mammalia; order Primates; family Lorisidae; genus Arctocebus; species Arctocebus calabarensis. Next base: position 3,415 of record CAUYON010095695.1, read on the forward strand.
TACTAGGTATTTCCTTTGCTTAGCCAAACAGAATGCTCAGTTTCCTTACTGTTTAGTGCAACTTTATGCATAATTGTATATCTGTTTTACTGTATAACCTTGATAGCAAAAGTCTTTGCAATATTATATTTGTAATGCAGTTAACCAAAGTGAAAAAGAGATTTGAGCAATTACTTGGTAAAGAAAATCAGCATAGACAAACCATAGTTCAAGCCAAAAAACTCAGGATTTTTTTTAATAAAGCAGGGTATTTTAGTATGCATTGTTGGAATAAGTTAAATTTTTACTTTAAAAACTTTTTGGTAACAGAAGCAAAAATAATTCTAAAAATTCATTTTGTTTTATATTTAGAAAGTTTTGTAATTTTTTTCTCATGTATTTAACAACCTTATGTGTTTCTTTTTGGCAAATACTAAATATAATCTGCTTCCCCAACCATATATTTGTCTAGTACAGCCAAAGATTGTCTATAAATGTAATAAATGTGAGAAGAAGAGAGGAGTACTTAAAAATTGTATTCACATAATTAGATTTCAATTAAGATCTGGGCTTGCCCTTTGACAAACATTTCTTCAACATTTACTATATACCATTTACTATATATACTATGATTGATTCTAAAGTAGAAAACTGACTAAGATGGCAGCTCCCTCTCTCTTGCTTCCTCTCCTGTCAGGCAGTCTCTGCACACACCTGCACCTCTTTGCCTTCCACAATGAGAAGTCAATTGAGACTCTCACCAGATGCAGAGGCTCAATCTTGAACTTTCCATCCATCAGGATTGTGAGCCAAATAAACCTTTTTTCTTTATAAATTACCCTTCCTGAAGTATTCCCTCATAGTAACATGAAATGGGCTAAGATAGCTTCATATAAGTGGAATCATATATTCTTTTTGTGACTGACTTATTTTACTTAGGGAAATGTCCTTAAGGTTCATTCATGTTATAGTATGTGTCAGACTTTCTTTCCTTTGTAAGGCTGGATAATATTCCATGCATGTATATGCCACATTTTCTTTACTCATCCATCCACTGATGGACATTTTGGTTGCTTCCACTTCCTGGCTGTTGTGGATATTGCTGCTATAAACATGTATGTGCAAATATCTCTTTGACATCCTGCTTTCAGTCTTTTGGATAGATACCTCAAAGTGGGATGGGTGGCAATTTATTTTTAATTTTTTGAGGAACTACCATACTGTTTTCCATAGTGACTATACTGTCTTACATTCCTACTAATAGTATACAGGGATCTAATTTCTCTACATCCTCACCAACACTTGTTAGTTTTGCTTTATTTTAATAGCAACCATTTTAATGAATATGACATAATTGACAGAACTGATTTAAGTTTTACCTAGTCTCTTGTGCACTAAACTATACATATCCACTACTTTATAAGAGCTTATGGTTGGGAGATACTAAAACTTTATGTTTTCATGTGTTTGCTTTATAAAGTTAATCTTGGATAGCGATTATTAATAAAGTCTATGTTCTATAATACAAAATAAAGATGACACGTTTTAGGAAAGAAGTGTTTCTGCCTTCAAGGAATTCTCAATTTATTGAGTAAAACAAATCTTATGTATAACCAACTAAATTGCCATGTGACATGCTATCCTGGAAGAAAAAATAACATATGATAATGTTAAGAAAGTAGGTATGATTTGTTCTATGAAAATGTCAGGGGAAAGAGCTTATAGGAATGATTTCTCCAAGGATGATCTGGATTTGAGGTCTGTATAGAATATCACCTGCTAGAGAATAAGGGATCAAGAGTAGAAAGGTACTTCTGGCAGAAATAACCAATCCACAAAAGCCTAATGCAGAAGAAATGCACACAGCAGGGTCACAAGGCTCAGGGAATGTGAGAGAAGAGCATGGGATGAAGCTAATGCAGAAGTTTATTTAACAACTTCATTTCCCAGAGTTCAGCAACTTTTAAAATAAATTAATACATTTTGCTATATCTGTGCACCACCTGTACTATTACTGATTTAATATTATTTTAAGTGACTCTTTAAAATGTAAATGCCTACTTGAGTTTCATGTTGAATAAAAATATCCATTAAATTATACATTTGAGGTGCTAATCACATTTTTATAATGCTCATTAAAATAAAAATAAGTAATATAATTATGTAAATGCTTAGCACTGTACTACCTAAAATTGCCTCTTATGCCACCAGGGGCACATGGTCCACACTTTGGGAAATATTGCTTTGCATTAACAACAAACATGAAAAAAAATCCTTTTACAAATCATTATTTTAATTTCCAAACATGGGGAGAAGTTGTGAAAATGATGCTCCTGTGAATATCATCCACTAAAGTAATTTTGAAATTCCTGCTAGAAACAAGCAGGCAATGGTTGAAAAATGTAGAGGAACAAATGATGAGAGAAAGTTAATTGAATGAGGTAAGAGTAGGTAGCTTCACACACAGCTTTTACCTGTGTGAAAAAAAAAAAAAGGTAAAAGCTCTGTGTGAAGATACAAATTTAGCAGGAAGAGCAGACTGATTGGTAACCTGAAATTAATTACTTGTTTTTCTGGCTAGATAATAGAGCTGTATTGTCCATTATATTAGCAATAGCTACACTGGGCTATTTAAATTTAAATGTAAGCCAATTAAAATTAAATAAATTAAATTAAACAAATTTCAATTTCTTGGTCTCATAGGCTGTGTTTTAAGTGCTTAAATGCCATTTATGCCTAGCAGTTACTGTACTGATAATATCTGTCATTTCAGAAAATTCCCCCACCAGCTTTATTAAACTGATTTCCAAATAAACATTTGTATCAATTTAAGGTATTCAACATGATGTCTTGATACAAGAATATGTGTACATTGTGAAATAATTACCATTATCAAGCTAATTGCATATCACATCACCTCACCTTTTGCACATGTGTGTGAAAACATTTAAGAGCTACTCTCTTAGCAAATTTCAAGTGCACAGCACACTATTAACCATAGTCACCATGCTATACATTAGATCTCTAGAATTTATTCATCCTGTGTACCTGCAACTTTATGCCTTTGACCTACATCTCCCCATTGAACAACATTGCATGAGACAAATAGGATGCTAGGACTTTACATTGTCAAGTTATAAGACCCCCAATGAGAAGATTCCTAAAATTAAACTAAAAATACAGGGTTAGATACACTTCACTCACCAAGGCGACGAGAGGACAATGTCAATTAGCAGAGGAAACATGGCTTTTCATAATCAGGAATAAGCCTACTATTCTGAGAGAAGCTTTTGATGCCTAACTTAAGCATAATTAATAATGGAGAGATGAAAGATGCCAAGTAATTGGAGAAATTTCAAACTCTCTAACAATGTTGCTCCAATTCCCTGGTGAAGCTTATTCAGAATGAAAATAGCAGAAAAGGAGAAATGGCAATTTTTTAAGTTAAGGTTTTTACTATTGAAGTCTCTGTTTCTAGAACTCTTAGTCATCTATGAACTTCAGTGCCACCTGTGTCTGGGGTCCAGGTTATCCATCCAAAGACCTCTCCCTCTATTCACTGAGTAGAACAGTTCCCAGCAGAATCAGATATGTGCACTGTAAGCCTGTCTGTCTTGACTTGAGAAGAGGTTTCAAATGAGAAGGAAACACCATAAGAATTCTGGCAACATAAGCAAACAATCTAATTTGATACTTTCAAAGGATGACAATAGTTCACCAGCAATGGATTCTAACCAAAAAGAAATGGTCAAAAAGTCAGATATGGAATTCAGAAGATGGATAGCAAATAAGATAAATGGGAATGATGAGAAAGTTCAAAACCAATACAAAAAAAAAATTAAGGACATGAATGGAAAAAATCACTAAAGAGATAACATTGGAAAAGATGTAACAGAAAAAAGAAATGAAAGCATTATTCAGGAAATTTCAAAGTATGGCAGGAAGTTTTAACAACGAACTACTAGACTAGGCAGAACAAATAATTTCAAATCTTGAAGATAAAGCTTTTGAATTAAACCACTCAATCAAAAAATGTAGAAAAAAAGAGATGGCAATTAACTATTACTTTGGGAAATATGGATCTAGAAATAATGAGCTAAGATAAGAATCAAAGGTATCGCTGGGAGAGAAAAATAAAAAGCAAAAAGAATGGAAACCTTAGGTATTCAAATTCAAGACGGTCACTGAAAACCTAGAGGATTCATAACAAACAGGACATCAATAAGGAATATAATCATCAGTCTGGCCGAAGTCAAGGTAAGGGATAAAATCCTACGAGCCCTAAGCAACAAGTTACATGCACATGAAACTTTGTCAGACTAACAACCAACATCTGGGCAGAGACTTTACAAGCCAGAAGGAAATGGGGTCCCGTTTTTAGTCCTCTTAGAATAACTACTGGCCTAAAATTTTGCATCCTACAAAACTAAGTTTCATAAATGAAAGAGAAATAAAGTCTTTCCTAAACAAGCACACACTAAGGGAATTTGCACCACTAGAGCTGCTATAGAGAAAATATTTAAAAGTTCTATATACTTAGAAAAGAATGATCAATACTCACCAGGGTAAAAACACCCAAAGTTAAAGCTCAACATTCTTATAAAACAGTAATACAAGGGAGAAAACCAAACTACTGGGTCCCATTTAACATGATGGGCAGAAAAATCTCTCCCATATTGATACCTACACTGAATGTAAAAGGTCTTAATCTCTGCTAAAAGACAAAGATTGGGTGAATGAATGAAAAAACACAGGCCAAATATATGCTGTCTCTGAGAATGCCATCTAACCCATGAGGATTCTAATAGACTCAAGATAAAGGGGTGGAAAAATATTCCTTGTGAATGGAAACCAAAACTCAGCAGTAGTAGTTATTTTCATATCTGATAAAATAGACTTTAAATCAATAGTGGTGAAAAAAGATAAATACAGATATTACATAATAATAAAGGAAGAAATTCAACAAAAAACTATAACAATCTTAAAAAATAGACACACACATCTAACACAGGAGCTCCCAGATTTATAAATAAAATAATACTTCATTGAACCCAGAAAATAACCAACAGCATCATAATGGCTGGGGACTTCAATACTCCACTGACAGACCTGGACAGATTACCAAGGCAGAAAATCAACAAAGAAATACTGAACTTAAATGGGACATTAGAACAAATGAACCAGACAGTTACATAACATTCTACCCCAAAATGCAGAATATACAGTCTACTCATCAGCACATAGGATATTTTCCAAGATAGATCATATGTTAGTCCATAAAACAAGTCTCAGAAAATTCAGAGAAATTCAAATCATTCCATGTATCTTCTCAGACCACAGTGCAATAAAACTAGAAATCAATTCTTGGAGGAACTCTCAAATCTACACAAAGGCATAGAAATTAAACAACCTGCTGCAGTATCATCCTAGGGTCAATGATAAAATCAAGAAGGAAATCGAAAGATTTTTTTAAACTATGACAAAGATGGCGTAAGCTTCTGAAAGCTCTAGGATACAGCAAAACAGTGCTAAGGGGGAATTTCAGGGCCTCAAGTGATTACATGAAAAATCTCAAAAAATAGATCTCAAATTAACAACCTAATCTTATACTCCAAGGAATTAGAAAAATAAAAACAAACTAAACCCAAATATAGCAAAAAAAAAAAAAGAAAGAAAGAAAGAAAGAAAGAAAGAAAAGAAAAGAAAAGAAAAGAAATAATAGGCTATACATAGCAGTTCATGCCTGTAATCCTAGCATTTTGGGATGCTAAAGTGGGAGGGTTGCTTGAGGCCAACAGTTGGAGACCAGCTTGAGTAAGAATGAGAACCCATCACAACAAAAAATACAAAATTAACTGGGCATGGTGGTGTGTGCCTATAGTCCTAGCTACTTGGGAAGGTGAGGCAGGAGGATTGCTTAAGTCCGGGAGTATGAGGTTGCTGTGAGCTATAATGATACCACTGAACTCTAGCTGGAGTGATACAGCAAGACTCTGCCTCAAAAATAAATTAATACATAAATAAATAAATACGAAAGAAAGAAAAGAAATAATGAAGCTCAGAGCAGAACTAAACAAAATGGAAACCAATAAAACAATACAAAGGATCAACAAAACAAAAGTTGGGTCTTTGAAAAGCCAGAATTGATATCCACCCAGCTAGATTAAATAGACATAGAGCAGAATGACTCAAATAAACTCAATTAGAAATGAAAAAGAAGACATTGCACCTGATACCACAGGAAAACAAAAGAGATTTAAACAGTAATAAAAAATAAAGGCCCAGAACAGATAGATTCACACCTTTGTAGGTTGGTAGATTAATTCTAGAAAGAAGAGCAAACTCCTGTTCTACTGAAACTTACAATGAGAAGGGAATCATCATCACTAGCTCTTTCTACATAGTCAGTGTCACTTAGATACTAAAGCCAGGAAAATACACAACAAAAGGAAAACTATAGAGCAACATTCCTTATGAACATGGATGCAAAAATCCTCAACAAAATGCAACAGCACATCAAAAAGATCACCCACCAAAATCACCTGGGTTTCATACCAGGGATGTAGGGATGGTTTGATATACACAAATCAATCAATGTGATTCACCATATAAACAGAAATAAAACCCAAGATCATATGCTCATCTCAATGGATACAGAAAAGGCATTCAAAATAATCCAGCACTCATTCATGAATAAAACCGTTAACAAAGTAGATACAGGAGGAACATAACTCAAAATAATAAAGCTGTATCTGGCAAACCACAGCCAATATCATATTAAATGGAGAAAAGTTGCAAGCATTTACCTAAGAACTGGAACAAGATAAGGCTGCCCACTGCCATCACTCCTGTTCAGCCTAGTACTAGAAGTCCTACCAAGAACAATCAGGCAAAAGAAAGAAATAAAGAGTATCCAAATAATGAAAAAAGGGATAAAACTAACTGCTGAAGATATGATCTTATATCCAGGAAACCCTATATACTCCACCAAAAGACTCCTAGAATTGATAAATAATTCAGTAATGTCTTAGTTTATAAGATCAATGTATACAAATCAATAGCATTTCTCTTAACAGTTAAGCTGAGAGTCAAATCAAGGACTTAATGCCTTTTACAATAGCTGCAAAGAAAATAAAATACCAAAGAATAAACTTAATCAAGGTGAAATATTTCTGTAAGAAGTTCAAAACACTGAGTAAAGAAATAAAAGATGACACAAACCCATGGAAAAACATCCTATGAACAAGGACTGGAAGAAACAACATTGTCAATATGTCCTTGCTGTCTATCTGATTTATAGTTCAACACAATTTCCATCAAAATGACTATGCTATTAGAATTGAGTATAAACATCTTTTTAAAAAATCCTAAATATCATATGTCACAAAAAAAGAACCTGAATACCCAAAGCAATCCCAAGCAAAAAGAACAAATCTGGAGGCATTACATTACCAGACTTCAATATATACTATAAGGCTATAGTGACCAAAACAGCATAGTACTTTTATAAAGGTAGACACATAAATCAATGAAACAGAATAGAGAACCTAGAAATAAAACAATATAGCTATGAACATCTGATTTTCAACAAAGCAGACAATAACAAACACTAGGTAAAGAACCCTTTATTCAATAAATGGTGCTGAGAAAGAGACTTATCAAAGATCAAATAGATAGCCACATACAGAAGAATGAAATCAGATTTCTGCCATCATATACAAAAATTAAATCAAGATGGATTAAAGACTTAGATGTCTTAGATGTCTAGACTTAGACTTAGATGTCTTAGACTTAGACTTAGATGTCTACCTGAAACCATGATAATTCAGGAAGAAAATGTAGGAAAAACTCTCCTAGATATTGGTCTAGGCAAAGAATTTGTGAGTAGGACCCTCAAAGCAAACACAGCAACAATAAAATAAATGAGACTTCATTAAATTCAATTTTTTGCACAGTAAAGAAAATAATCAACTGAGTAAATAGACAACCTATAGAATGGGAGAAAATATTTGCAAACTCTACATACAACAAAGAACTAATATCCAAAATCTACAAAGAAGTCAAGCAAATCATTAATTCTTGTGTTTATGTCCTCATTATTCAACAAGTCTTGATTAAACCCCTCGTAGATGCCAAGACTTTACTAGGCCTTAGTGATAGAGTCGTAAGTGAGAAAATCAAAATGCCTACCCTCATAGAGTTTACATTCTAATAAATACTTAATGTAATGCCAATTACAATAAGACCAACGAAGAACATTCTGTCAAAGTAAGGGGTAAGGAAATGTGAGGAAAAGCTGGTGCTATTACATAGGGTGGTCAAAGAAGCACTTTTTAAGATGTGTCATTTGAGATTTGATGGAAGCAAGGGCCCTAGCTGTGAAAATATCTAGAAGAAAATCCCAGGCACAGAGAACAAATGCAAAAGACTTTATGGGGAAACTAAAGAGCAAACAAGGCAGAGTGTCTGGAGAGAACACTGGCAACAGATAAGAACAGAGAAGTGGATTCTGAGGGTATGGCACTTCAGATTTTTTTTTTTATACAAGTGTATATTTTGTTTTTCTTTATTAAATCATAACTGTGTACATTAATGCATTTATGAAGTATAATGTGGTGATTTAATATACAATGTGGAATACTTATATAAAACTGATTAACGTAACCATGTCCTCACTTACTTAATTGCTATGGTAAGACATGTATACTCTATTCTTAAAAGTTTTGAAATGTACCATTGCATTATGCACATTAGGTGAGGTCTCCCCAAATACCCTCCTTTCTCCTACCTCCCACTTCCCCTCCCTTCTTCCCCCTGTTCCCTCCTTCTTTCTGGACTATAGTTATGTTCTACCATTTGCATGAATGTGTAGGTGAATATATATGGATATCATAGTAGTATTGAGTACATTGGATACTTTTTTTCCAATTCTTGTGATACCTTACTAAGAATAATATGTTCCAGCTCCATCCAGGTAAACGTAAAAGATTTGAAGTCTCCATCTTTTTTTATGGTGCAAATGTCATTGTTGTAAAATGATTTTTGACCATCTGGGTATATACCCAGTAGAGGAATTGCAGGGTTGAACGGTAGGTCTACTTTTAGTTTCTTGAATGTTTTCCAAATTTCTTTCAAGAAGGGCTGTATTAACTTTCATTCCCAATATCAGTGTAGAAGTCCTCCCTTCTCTCCATATTCATGCCATATTCATGCCAACATCTGTAATTTTGGGATTTTGTTATGTGGGCTAATCTTACTGAAGTTAGATGATATCTCAAAGAGGTTTTTATTTGCATTTCTCTAATGATTAAAGATGATGAGCATTTTTTAGGAGTTTGTAGGCCATGCACCTGTTACCTTCAAAGAAGTTTCTGTTGAAGTCTCTTGCCCACAAAAATGTTGGGTTATGGGTTCTTTTCTTATTGATTAGTTTGAGTTCTGGGTGGATTCTAGTTATCAGGCCTTTGTCAGAAGCATAATATACAAAAATCTTCTCCCATTAGGAAAGCTGTTTGTTTGCTTTACTTACTGTGCTCTTGGCTGTGCAGAAGCTTTTTACTTTGATTAGACCCCAATAATACATTTTTTGTGTTGCTTCAATTGCCGGTGGGGGAGGGTTCTTCCTCATAAAATATTCTCCCATGCCAATTTCTTCAAGTGTTTTCCTTGCACTCTCTTCTAGTATTTTTATAGTTTCATGTTTTAAGTTTAAATCTTTTATCCAGTGAGAAACAATTTTTGTTAATGGTGAGAGATAAAAGTCTAGTTTCATTCTTCTACAGATCTCCAGCCAATTCATCCAGCACCACTTGTTAAATGGGGAATCTTTCCCCCAATGAATGTTTTTGAGAGGCTTACCAAAGATCATATGATGATAGGTGGCTGGGTTCATCTCTTGGTTCTCTATTCTGTTCCACAAATATACCTCTCTATTTTTGTGCCAGTACCAAGCTGTTTTGATTACTATAGATTTATAGTATAGCCTGAAGTCTGATAATGTAATACCTTCTGATTTGTTTTATTTATTTATTCATTCATTCATTCATTTATTTTTTGAGACAGCGCCTCAAGCTGTCACCCTGGATAGAGTGTGTGGCATCACAGCTCATAGCAACCTCCAATTCCTGGGCTCAAGTGAGTCTCTTGCCTCCGCCTCCCAAGTAGCTGGGATTACAGGCACCCGCCACAATGCCCAGCCATTTTTTGGTTGCAGCTGTCACTGTTGTTTGGTGGGCCCAGGCTGGATTCAAACCCGCCAGCTCTGGTGTATGTGGCTGGTGCCTTAGCCTGTTGAGCCACAGGTGCCAAGCCCTGATTTGTTTTTATTTCTGAGTAATGGACTGGCTATTCAAGGTTTTTTCTGACTCCATAAAACTTAAAGTACTATTTTTTCAAGCTCTTTAAAACATTACAATGGTGCTTTGATAGGGATTGCATTAAATCTGTAAATTACTTTGGATGGTATGAACATTTTAACAATGTTGATTCTTCCCAACCATGAGCATGGTATGTTTTTCTATTCATTAACATCTTCAGCTATTTCTTTTCTCAGGGATTCATAATTCACTTTATAGAGATCTTTCACATCCTTTGTTAGGTAAATTCCCAAATATTTCTCTTCTTTGGCACTATAGTAAAAGGAATAGAGTCCTTGACTATAATTTCAACTTGACTTGCTTGGCATAAATAAAAGCTACTGATCTGTAAGTATTGATTTTGTATCCTGAGACACTGCTGTATTCCTTGATCGCTTCTAAGAGCTTTGTAGTTGAGTCCCTGAGGTTTTTAGGTATAGGATCACATCATCCACGAAGAGTGAGAGTTTAATCTCCTCTAACCCTATTTGAATAAATTTGATCTCCTTCTTTTGCCTGATTGTGAAAGCTAGAACTTCCATTATTATGCTGAATAGCAGTGGAGACTATGGGAATCCTTGCCTAGTTCCAGATCTGAGTGGAAATGTTTTCAATATTACTCCATTCAGTATGATTTTGGCTGTGGGTTTGCCGTAGAATGCCTCTATCAGTTTTAGAAATGACCCTTCTAAGCCTATGTTCTTAAGTGTTCTAATCATGAAAGGGTGCTGGATGTTATCAAAAGCTTTTTCTGCAACAATTCAGAGAATCATGTGATTTTTGTTTTTTATTTTATTTATGGGATGTATTATATTTATGGATTTACATATGTTGATCCAAACTTGATCATGGTGTATAATTTTTTTAATGTGTTATTGAATTATGTTTGCTAGGATCTTATTGAATATTTTTGCATCAATATTCATTAATGATATTGGTTTATAGTTTTCTTTCTTTGTTGGGTCTTTTCCTGGTTTGGTGATCAGGGTGATATTTGCTTCATAGAATATGTTGGGAAGTAGTCAATCTTTTTCACTGTTTTGGAAAAGGTTATGTAATATAGATACTACTTCTTTAAACGTTTGGTAGAATTCGGGTGTGAAGCCATCAGTTCCCGGACTTTTCTTTTTGAGGAGATTTTGTATAGTTGATGCTATTTCAGTACTTGATAAGTTCTATTCAGAATTTCTAATTCTTTCTGTCTAAGTCCAGGAGGGTGGTGCTTCCAGGTATTGGTCCATTTCCACCAGATTTTCATATTTCTAAGAATAGAGTTTTTGGTAGTAATCATTGAGGATTTTTTTGATTTCTGAGGTGTCTGTTATTTCTCCTTAATCATTTCTGATTGACAATATTAGAGAGTTTACTTTTCTGTTTCTGGTTAGGTTAGCAAAAAGTTTATCAATTTTATTGATCTTTTCAAGAAACCAACTTTTTTGTTGTTGTTGCTCTTCTGGATGATTTTTTGGTTTTTAATTTCATTTAATTCTGCCCTGATTTTGGTTATTTCTTTTCTTATGCTGGTTTTGGGGTTAGAATGTTCTTCCTTTTCCACTTGCTTGAGATGATGCATTATGTTGTTGATTTCCTCTCTTTCTGGGTTTTGTTTGTTTGATGAAGCCTTCCAAAACCATAAATTCCCCTTTTAGGACTGTCTTTGCAATATCTCACAGGTTTTGATCATTTGTGTCTTCATTATCATTTTGTTCCCCAAATTTGATGATTTCCTTCTTAATCTTGTCTTTGACCCAGCTATCATTCAGCATAAGTTTATTTAGTTTCCATGACTTTGAGTCTGAAAATTTCTGTTGCTGTTGAGTTCAACTTTCATTCCATGGTGGTCTGAGAGATATGAGAATCCTTTCTATTTTCTTAAATTTGCTGAGTTTAGACTTGTGTCCTAAGATATGATCAATTTTGAAGGATGATCCATGGGCTGATGAGAAGAATGTGTTCAGTTTTATTAGGGTGAAATACTCTGTAGATGTCTGTTAAGTCCATTTATTGTAGGGTCAAGTTCAAATCCAATATTTGTTTGTTTAGTTTTCTCTTGGAGGATCTGTTCACGTCTGCAAAAGGGGTGTTAAAATCTCTAACTATTATAGTACAGGAAAATATCAAATTACTTATATCTGTTACAGTTTGCTTTATACAATGAGGAGCATTCTGATAGGGCACAAAAATGTTGATTAATAAAATCTCCTCAAGTCAAGTGTATCCCTTGACAAATATGTAGTGACTATCCTTATCTTTCCTTATCTTTGTTGGTTTAAAGCCTATTGTATCTGCAAATAAAATTGCAATCCCTTCTTTTTTCTGATTTTCATTTGCTTGTATTATAAATGCCTACCCCTTCACCTTGAGTCTATTTTTATCCTTTAATGTAAGATAAGACTCTTGTATTCGTCCCTCCCACACTGCTCCTGGCAGGGCCCAGGAGCCGGCCACGGTGGTGGTGCGCAGAGAGGCGGGGCCCAGCCGGACGCCCTTGTGGCCCCCTCCCTGCGCCCCTGGCCAGGGCAGAGTACGTTGGCCCGGTCCCGGCTGCCACAGCCAGCTGCCTCCTCTCCTGGGATGTGAAGTGGGCCAGTCAGTGGAGGAGCTTGTGGGTCAGGTCAAGAATGAATCTTTTTGCAACTATCCCCTAGTTCTGGGTTCATCAGAGTCTCTTTTCAACCTACAAAGATGCATTTACAGACTATCTCATGGGCACTGCTCGGCACCTTTTTGAGGAAGTGAAACCTGCAGAAGAGTAAAGCATTGTTTCTCTACACCTCCCTCCCTGTCTGCTAGAATGTTCCTCAAAAACGCCCCTCCAGTGGTTGCTCTCCAATCCAAATGGGAGAACTTTGGCCCGCCAGGGAGCTTTAGGTATGCTGGGTGCTTTCAGAGTCAAAAGAGGGTGTCAAGAGAGCATCTGTGAGCACCAAAGTACAGATGATCCTCAGCTCCCTGCAGCGCCAAGAGCATAAACCATGAGTGGGCATCACCGATAAGCCAGAGGGCCGAGAGGTGTCAAGATGCCTGGCTGGCTGCCAACACTGCTATGTGCAAAGAGCAACCTGTATTCGCTGCCTGTGGTCATGCTGACAATTTTGACCCCATGGGGGAGGAGGAAGCTGCAAATGTTAGCCCCTTTGGTCCTGGATTCGGACAGTGATGATTCTGTGGAATGAAACATTGAGGAGGCCATCCAAGAGTATCTGAAGGCAAAGGGTGGAGCCACACAGCCTGTGTCCAGCAGGGTCCAGCCCGGTGGGGGCCAGCCCTCCGAAGCCACAGACAGGGCCAGTAGATGCAAACCAGAGCCTCCTCACAACAGTGCCCCAGCTGCTCTGTGTCCTACCAAACTTGTCCCTGGCAGCCATGTGGGAGCCAGGAAGGACCAAGGCTCTACCTCCCCCATTAGTGTCAGCAGCAGTGACTCCTTTGAACAGAGCATCAGGGCAGAAATAGAGCAGTTTCTCAACGAGAAAAGGCAACATGAAACCAAAAAATGTGATGGGTCCATGGATAAAAAACTAGAGCCAAGTGAAAATTCAGCCAAATCACTGCTAAACCCTGCAAAGAGCTAACCGTTAAGGGGGCACCACTGCAGGATTTGATGGCAGCCTAAAAGGAGTTTGTCTTCCAAAAACCTCCCAGGTTCACCAAGGTGAATGCACAGCCCAGAAGCCTCAGGTCTAAGGTCACTCTGGGCCAGAGGCTGTGGGCAGCACAAAGCTGGCAGCCCTCAAGCCTACCACCCCCTGCTGCCCTGCAGAAGTTACCCAGAGTAAGGGCGGGGTTAAGAGGAGTTTGGGCACCACAAGGAGGGGAAAGTGGGTCAGGAGTGCAGCCCTGGTGCCTGAGGGGTCTGACTCCAGCAGTGATGAGGGCATCAAGGTGGCCATCCAGCTGTACCAGCTGGAGAAGACAAGGAAGAAGGACAGCGGGGCCCTGCCACAGAGAGCCCAGTGCAGGGAGGAAAAGAGGCCCAACCCGCCCGCAGACAGCACAAGCAGTGCCATGAAAAGTGCCTTGCCTGAAACTCATAGGAAAACACCAGCAAGAAGAAGTCTGTGGCTGCAAATCCTGCCAAGCCCAGCCAGGGGAATCTTGATGCCAGCCACATGCCCAAGCTGCCAAAGGAAACCAAAACTCCTCTTGCAGTAAGCACAGCTTCCAGAAGCGAGTTTGTGGAATGATCGTCATGCTGGACAGACATGTCCGCCAAGCTGATGTGTGCAGAAGCTATCCTAGACATTTCCAAGACGATCCTGCCAGCCCCTGCAGAGGGCAGCGACAGGTTGATCTCTGGAAGCCCTCTTCTACTACCTGAACGTGCCTTCCTGCTCTGGCAGTGATAGCAGCTCCGTGGACAGTGACAATAGCACAGAGCAGGAGATCTGGACATTTTTAGCCCTCAAGGCGCAGTCAGAGAGTTCACTAGCCAGAGCAGAAAGTGACCCTCAGGCTGCACAGAGGCTGCTGTCACCACCAGGTCCCAAAAGCCAGACTGGTGGCCCCAGGGCCCCTCTGCCTAAAACACCAGACCTGTCACTAAGCTGTAACAGGAAATACAGGGGTGGTAGCTACACAGTAATGCCATCCACACCCAAGAAAATGAGGGATGTGGTGAAAGAGGATGGCCAGGACACTGACAACACCCTGGGGACAGCTGAGCCTGGCTGTGATGGGCAAGACCTGTCTAGCCAGGGCAAAGCTCACAAGACCCCTGGCAGGGAGGGTGAGGCCAGGGGGCCCAGTGGTGCACATGTGCCTCAGGGCCACTAAGACGGTTGAGGATAAGGGTGTAGATGAGAGAGAGCTCTTAGGACAAGAGCAGCTCACTGGACAGTGACGAGGACCTTGACACAGCCATTAAGGACTTGTTAAGATCCAAGC
>CAUYON010095698.1:0-33246 GCA_963573935.1 Arctocebus calabarensis
GCCAACCTTGGTGTATGTGGCCAGCACCCTACCCACTGAGCTATGGGCGCTGCCCTATTCTTAGATTTTAATCTAATAGATTGGAACTAAGATACTGTTGTTGAAATAGGATAGTTTGAGAGGAGAAATATGTGGTGGGAAGAGCATAAGTTGCAATGGTGTTATATTTTAATTTCACGTGAATAAATTGTAGAGTCTAAGGGGAGGGCTTATTGCTCACAAGTTCAGTCATTTTCTTTTTCTTTTTTTTTTCATAATTATTGGATTCTTTTCAGGCCCAGTTTCTAACCTTTTCTTTCTAGGTTTTTGCTTACTCAGCATCGCTCTTTCTGCATACAAACTTCTGCTTATAAAATAAGTACTAGTTGGCAATTTGTCCATATTTTCTTAAATTCTGAAAAAAACTCCAATCTTTTATAAAATTTGTCATATTTTGTGACTGTCAAGCACTATATTAAAAAATGGTGACTCTACTGAATGATAAAAAAAAAAAAAAGAAAATGTCCAAAAACAGTTTATAGATACCCCTATGGATAACAGTGATAAGAAGAAAAGGAAGCATTTATGTTTATCTATAGCACTGAAAATCATGCTGTTGGAGAAATGGCTTGGATATTGGAATGACCATCATATATGACATGGTGAAATAGAAGGGCAAATTGTTGAAGTTCTATGCTGAAAGTGATAAGAAGAAGTTAATTAAACATAGAAGTACACCACAAAAAGCTAAAAATGAAGATCTTGATTGTGTATTGAAAGAGTGAATCCATCAGCTTCACAGTGAGCATGTGCCACTGACTGGTATGCAAATCATTAACACTCTATCATGAAAGGAACCGAAAATTGAATATTTAATAGGCTAATAGCAAAATTTTAAGAAAATACACAGCATTAAATTTTTAAATATTTGTGGTGACAAAGCATCTGTTGACCATAAAGCAGAGAAAAAATTCATTGATGAGTTTGCCAAGGTCATCACTGATAAAGAATCTGACACCAGAACAAGTCTACAATGCTCATAACTGTTTTAACGTTATTGCCCAGAAAGACACCAAATGCAGCTGATGCCCCTATAGGAATTAAGATATGGTATGGGTTGAATAACTATGCTAGAATGTGCTAATGCAGAAGGCACATATAACTAAAAACTTGCTATGTTAGGGAAAAAAGTAAATTTCTCACTGTTATCAAGAAGTAAATTTCTTACCAGTTGTGATTATGCTAACAAAAAGGGATGGATCATCAGGGACATCTTTACTAATTGTTTTTTTTTTTTATTTTGTACCTAGCAACTTGTGCTTACAGCAGGAAAGATGAATGGCATAATGATTGCAAGATTTGATTATTTTTTAACAACTGCTCTACTCATTGCTCAGCTGAAATTCTGATCAAAAATAATGTTTATTCCATGTACTTTCGTCCAAATCTAAGGGCATCCTTAGATTAATGAAGAATATAAAAAACACTCTCTCAAACAGCATTATAGCAGCAGTAAACAGAGGCATGCAAGTGGAAGAATCTCAAAAAAGTGTAGCAGGACAGATGTCATATATACCTTTGCCAATGCCTGGAGCACATCGTCTCATGACACAATTGTGCACAGCTAATACAAACTATGGCTGCAAGAATGTTTGCTGGTGATAATGAACAAGGTGGTCACTTTGGATTCTATGTGTTAAATAAGAAAGAAATGATGTCCAGCTCCATATATACATGCAAAAAATATACCTTCAGAGTTATCAGTAAGATGGGAGAAGTAGATTTTGTTTCATTTTATTTTGTTTTTCTTAAGACGGAGTCTCACGTTGTCACCCTCGGTAGAGTGCTGGCATATCATAGCTCACAGCAACTTTATACTCTTGGGCAAGGACAAGATTCTCTTGCCTCAGCCTCCCTTGTAGCTGGGATTACAGGTGCCTGCCACAACCCCTTGCTATGTTTTTTAGAGACCAGGTCTCACTCTTCCTCAGGCTGGTCTCAAACTCGTAAGCTGCCTCAGCCTCCCAGAGTGATAGGATTACAGGCATGATGAGAGAAGTAGCTTTTACTATCAAAGTAGTTTTTAACACTGGTAATGGGGTTTCAATTGTTCATTAACTGACCAATGACAAAGCAGCTAATATGTTTCTAAAACAAAGTAAATGTCATAATAGTAACAATAAAGATAATGCTGTTAATACTACTAAAAAATGTACCTGGTGACAGGGTGAAAATATGTAATGGGATTACAGAAGGACTACTACAGCAGGTCATAACAGAACAAGAAATTATGTCAGTTAATAAAATCAAAAAGGACTTCTAAAACAAAAACCATTGTTAATGGTTAACTCAGGAGGAATAACTTTAAAAGCCAAGCAGCAGCATGCCTCCTCTTTCCTTGATGACTCACTCTGGGAGCCTTAGATGCTTCTGATATTTCTTCTTATCGAAAAATATAAGATGAAAGACACAGTAAACTTTTAATGAAAACACAGCAAAGTAAGTGAAAATTGAAAGCCTGATGTTGTTTATTGTTGATGTTGTTTAACAGCTGATACAGGTTCTGGTGATGTTATATTATTTTTTCACTGTATAATAGTGTGTGCTATTTTTTATTGGTAATACTTAAGTGTGAATAACTGTTTAAAAAATTGTTTATCAGTAGAATGGAAATTCAGAGTCAGGAATGATGGTAATATAAACAACTACCAATTGTCCTTATGGGTGGCTGAGATAGTGACAGTTTTGTTTCCTGATGTTTCAATGCACGTAAACTTTGTTTCATATGCAAAATTAATTTTTAAATTATATAAATTACCTTCAGGTGAATTTTATGTTTAGAGCTAGGTCTCATCACCAAGGTATCTCATTATGTATTTGCAAATATTCCAAAATCCCAAATCAAAATCCAAAAAATTTCTGTTCCAAGCATTTTGCATCCAGGATAGTTGACATGCACTAGTAAACCAAATACAACAGTACCTTAAAAAGCTCATTCTTCATGATCAAGTGGGATGCAGACCAGAGATGCAAGGATGGTTCAATACACAGATCAACATAATGTGTTACATTAATGAAATCAAAGGGAAAAAATATAATCATTTCAATATATGCAGAAAAAGTATGTGATAAACATTAAACATCTCTTCATAATAAAAACTCTCAACACATTTGGTATAGAAGAAAGGTACCTCAACACAACAAAGACCATATTAGAAAAACCCATAGCTCTATTCATCATACTGAATGGAGGAAAACTGAGAGTTTTTCCTTGAAGATCTGGAAAAAGACAAAGATCACCACTTTTACCACTTCTATTGAAAATAGTAGTAGAAGTCCTCGCCAGAGCCATTAGATAAGAGAAAGAAATAAAGGGCATCCAAACTGATAAGACAAAAGGGAAATCGTCCCTATTGTGAATCCCATTATTGCATTTCCCTATTGTGAATCCCATCTATTGCATATAGATTACCATAAATACCAACAAAAGAAAAAGTTGTTAGAACTAATACAGTGAAGTTGTAGGATACAATATCAACATACGAAAGTCAGTAACATTGTTTACATTCCAGTAGCAAATAATCAGCAAAAGAGAGTAATCCCATTTGTACTAGCTATAAAAAAATAAAATACCTAGGAATTAATTTAACTGAGAAGGTGAAAGGTCTCTATGATGAAAACTGAAAGATAGTGATGAAAGAAATTGAGAAAGTCTCAAACAAATGGGAAAATTTTCCATGTTCATAGATTAGAAGAATTAATATTGTTACAATGTCTGTAATTCCCAAAGCAATATACATGGAAATAGAAAAAACAACAATCCTAAAATTCATATGTACCACAAAGTACCCTGAATTGTCAAAGCACTCTGAGCAAAAACAATAAAACTAGAAGAATCACACTACCTGATTTCAAGATATACATGTATTACAAAGCTATTACAATCAAACAATATGGAATTGGCTTAAAAACATACAAAATAGATCAGTGGAACAGAATAGAGAATACAGAAACAAATCCACCCACTTCTCAGCAACTGATTTTTAACAAAATTTCCGAAACCATAGAGGAAAGGACAGTCTCTTCAATTAACGGTGCTGGAGAAACTGATTATCCACATGAAGGAGGATAAACAAATATTTCTTGTTTCTTTGTTAAACTAGATTCCATGTCTCACAACATGTGACAATCAACTCAAAATGGATTAAAGACTTAAATGTAAGACCTGAAATTATAATGTTACATAGGGGAAATACTTCAAAGATTTTTTGAATCATAACTCCAGATCACAAGTAACAAAAGCAGAAATAGACAAATGAGATTATGATAAACTAAAAGCCTTCTACACACAGAGGAATAATCCATAATATGAAAAGACAACCTACAAAAAAGGAATAAAATATTTGCAAACTGTGTCTGATGAGGAACAAATATTCAGAAAATGTAAGAAACCCAAACTTAATAGTAAAAAAAAATCAAATAATCTGATTTTAAAATGGGCAATGATCTGTATAGACATTTTTCAAAAGAAGATGTACGAATGATCAGCATGAAAAAATGCTCAACATTACTAATCATGAGGGAAATGCAAATAAAAACCACAATAAGATATCACCTTGCCCTAATTTGAAGAGTTATTATCAAAAAGACAAAACATAACAAATGATAGTGTACACCATTGGTAGGCAATGTAAATTGGTATAACCACTACCAAAAACAGTATGCAGTTTCCTTAAAAAAATAAAAATAGAACTACCATATGATCCAGCAATTCCACAACTAGGCATTTATACTTACGTAACAGAATCAGTGTGTCAGAGAGATACCTGCACCACAGACAGCTGGACTATTCACAATACCCAAGACAGAATCAACCTAAGTTGATGACAGACAACTAAGACAAATAGGTAAAGAAATGTGGTATGTATATATGCAGTGAACGACTACTTGGCCATAAACTAAGAATGAAATCCTGTTATTCACAGCGACATGGATAGACCTGGAGGTGATTATGCTAAGCAAAATAGGCCAGGCACAGAAAGACAAATATTCCATGATCTCATTCGCTTGTGGAATCTAAAAAAGCTGATGTCATAGAAATATGGAGTAGAATAATGTTTACCAGAAGTTAGGGAGGGTAAGAGAGAGGGATCAATGGGAGGCAGATTAGCCAATAGGTACAAAATTACAGTTAGATAGGAAGAGTAAGTTCTGGTGTTCTGTAACACAATAGGGTGACTATAGCAAATAATAAAATATATAGTGTATATTTCAAAATAACTGAAAGGGAGAACTCTGAATGTTCTCACTGCAAACAAATGATAAATGTTTAATATAATAGATATGTGAAATATCATGATTTTGTTACATGTTATACAATGTACATCTATGTCAAAACATCACATTGTACCCTATAATTATTGTGTCGGTTAAGAACAAAATAATAAATAAAAATTAAAAGTTAAAAATAATTGACAGGTATCAAAATAACTGATAAAAACACAGATTTGGGGGCCTTACCCCATAATTTCTGATTCAGTAGGTATGAAGGATATTCCAAAAATTTGTATTTCTAACGAGTTCCCAACTAACGGGAATGCTGCACAGGAACCAGATTTTGAGAATCACTGAAGGACACTGAACTCCCTTCCAGTGATGGTTCCATCAAATAAATAATTTGAAATAGGAATATCTATTTATTTAATGGATGTTGGCCCATGTCCTTCATGGGAGGGGGGTGCAATGCAGAGTGGGAAGAGGCAGGGCGCGTGAACTGCTACTCCTAAGAGATGAGTTTCATCACATCACAAAAAACACCAGTCCTATGTAAGATTTTTTTCAGGGATCTCCTGTTCTCAATTTGTGTGATGCTTAATCTATTCTTTAAGAAATCTTTAACCATTTGTTAAACCTCTAAGGCCAAGAATATCACTTCTGTGTCTGTTTTCTGATTTCCTTCTTTGGGCTTCCCTAATCCAGGCCTGTCACTAATATTGGACAACATATATGCAAAACCAGCAACAACAGGGTGCTGCCACCCTCACAGAAACCTGCAGGGGCTTTCCCCTGTCAATTAACATGAGTTTACTCTTCATCTCATAGGTTTGAAAATTGAGTCTGTAATTTATTACTATGGCAAATGTGCTTGTGCTAAAACTACGCCAAGGATAAGGTTGGAAGGAGATTTTATGGGCCAAGTAGTAAACCCTGTAAAATCAGGGTTTAAAATGGAAAATGTTATTCAGACTAATTATGGGTCGTGCAATTTGGCATCGCTGTAGAGAGCCTTATCCCAAATGAGGCCATCAGAACACATGTGCTACAGACCCAGCCTTAATCCTTGGTCAGTAAGTGGAAGAAGTCTGCGGTGTGGCAAACGGGTGTGACTTCCAACAACATCCCTGTGGCAGTTTTCTCATTAGATAGCCATGTAGTGAGCCTTCTCAAGCTATAGACAAAAGACAAAGGACAATAATCTTTAGTGGGGGGCAAGGAGGGAGAAGAGTGGGGAAAACAGAAGAAATAACTCTGAAGTCAGGAAAAAGGATGTCTGGTGGGAAATCTTTTCAAACCCATTTTGAACAAGAATAAACTTGCTATGAATTCAAGAGCAAAAAGAATTTAATTTCTGAGATGCAAACAAATTAAATGTATGAAAACTGTTTACTTTAATGGCTACAATTGATATAATTATAATGATAGGCTATTATTTTTGTTCAACTTCATTTCAATTGGAATAATAGTTCCATGAACAAACCCTGAAGTCCAAAATGACTAATTATCGTCTACTCTGGGAGATGAAATGAGTTGTAAATTTGAAATGTTCGTTTCATTGCTTAAATTGTACAGGTGGTGTCTTTGTTGATAATTCTTAGTATTCATAACAAATTGGTCTACATTTTTCAATCTTATGGTATTACAAAAGGGCTGCTATGAACAAGGGGATGGAGCTTGGTTTACAAAAATGCTTTAAGGGCCAAGGTAAAATCCTGATATTCAAGGCAAACTACATGAAGAAACAAAGCAGGAAGGCATTTCACATAACAGACTTATATCACTCAACTTTATTTCTCTCCACATCCAGTTTTTAAATAAGAATTAGTACGGGGCTCAATCTTCATCCTCTCATCCCATATCTTAACAACAAAAGAATACCTATTAAAAGAAAATAAAATTAATATATACATGTAAAAAATGAAATTAAAGTTATCACAATGTTTCATAACAATATCTAGTAATGCATAAGGTCTAACAATAAAGTTTGCCAATTCATCCTAAAAGAAATGTTACATATCTCATTGCTGCATATCACTATTGTCACCTTCAAAGTATTCCCCTTGGGAAGCTATGCACTGACGTCAGCAAGCACTTAGTCCACCCCACAAAGCAATTTTGGAAATCTTCTCCTGGAATGACCATCAGAGCTGTCATATATCACACAAAAACATACACAACAATAATAAACACCACTCAACAAGACACCACCACACGTCAACATGAACACAACTGTGAGACACTGATATACCAATGTTATGAAATCTTACTGAGTTGTTTGTACAGTGCTGCCAACATAAATGCACAGTGGCAAGGTTGCAAATTTAATTATCAGATCTCTTACAATGACAGCTCTAATTGTCATTCCAGAAAAGGAGTTTCAAAATTGCTTTGAAAGGCATACCAGATGCTGGCACTAGTACACAGCTCCCCAAGGGGAATACTTCAAAGGTGACCATAGTGATATTCAATGAGGTAGGTAGCCTTTTTACTAGGACAAATTTGCAAACTTACTTGTCAGACCTCATACACTTAATAGAAAATGAAGACCACATCCAGAAACACAGCACAGTCTATAACGAACACATTCAACGTTCAAATAAGAACTCAAAATGGAGACAGCAAGACATTTAGTATCTGACTATAACCCTAAATTTGAACTTTAAAAGAACTAATTTTGATGCCATTAATTTTTTTAGAGGGAGGTCCATCTTTCCCATCTTTTATAAAAACATTGATACTATGAAAGAAAATACTTAAAATGCAGGAAAAAAAAATCTTAACTCAAAGCATTGTCATTATGTCAACCATATAACCAAAGAGCCACACGTCAACTGTTTTTCAATAGATGTGTTTGATCACTACTAGGTGCCAAGGGCTGTGCAAGTTTAAGAAAATGCAATGCCTGCCCATAACAAATGTAAAGTCTGATAAAGGGAGAGGGACATACACAATAGAAGTAAAAAAGGGATGTAACTTCCATGATAGAAAGTTTTCCTCCTGTGCAGAGGAGGGAAACAGTTAATTCTTCCAGATAATGGATGAAAAGAGTAAGGAAATTTTTCAGGAATTTTCCACTCCACAAAGAAGGAGAACCTTTAGCTAAGCATAGAAAGACATGAGGGTATTCCCCAGGGGAACACGATGCTCTCCAGGTAAGAAGTGAGAAGGAAGGTTGATGGGGAAATAAAAACACAAAAAGCATGAAAGGACACAATTTATTTAATTATAAATAGTTCAGTGCAGCTACATTATAATACACAAGAAAGGACACAGCAATGTGAGCTTGGAGAGGTAAGCTGGGGCCAGAAAGCAGCCACAGTCTATGAGAAGGGTTTGGGTCCCTATTTTTATTTTATTAAATCATAGCTGCGTACATTAATGCAATCATGAGATATAATGTGCTGGTTTCACATACACTCTGAAATACTTTCATCAAACTGTTTTAACAGTTTAATAGCCTTCGTGGCATTTTCTTAGTTATTGTGTTAAGACCTTTTATGTTCTGCATTTAGTAAGTTCCACTCGTATCATTCTAAGATGCACCGTAGATGTGGTCCCACCGAAAACCCTCCCTCCACCCATCCTCTCCTCTGCCCCTTTCCCCATATTCTTGGGTCCCTATTTTAGAACATTGGGTAGTCATTAGAAGGTTTTAAGCAAGGAAGAGACACAATCAGATCCAGATTTTATAAATATTCTTCTTTTTGAGACTGAATTGGAAAAGTCAAGCCAAGAAGCAAGGAAGATATTGAAATCCAAGTTGGAGACAACAGGCAAAAACTAGAGCTGATCCAGGCAGTGGTTTGAGAACAGGGACTGGAGGAGGGTAAAAGGAATTAACTTTAGCACTGGATTAGCTGAAAGAAATGAGGACAGAGGAAAGGCATGGTCATGAGTGACTCCCCAGTTCCTGAGTGGTACTGTTTCCTAAGACAGGGAATTTGAGAGGAGCACAAGCTTCAGAGTAAAATGCAGTTTGGGTTTGGCCAATTCAAGTTTGAGGAGGCTGTAACTTAGGAGGCTGAGACAGGGCAGCAGTACCTCTCGACTACACTCCACCTCAAAGGTCAGGCTTCAGCATTCACTGTTTAGATACCAGGGCACAGATGGTCAGTCCAACCCCTCTAAAACCAGATTTCTGCTGTGTTACCATCCTAAGGAGTTGAATCACAAAATTCACTCTAGCTGAAGAGTAAGGTGGTCCCGCTTGAGCGCAGGTGAACAAAAAGGAAAATACGGCCAAAATGTTCCATGAATGGACCAATAACTTCATATTCTTTCCTTGCCTGATGTAGCCATTTGTTAGTTACTCTAATGGGGTGGGGAACCTGTAGCCTCAAGGCCACAGGAGGTCTTCCAGGTCCCCAACTGCGGCCCCTCCACTGAATCCAAACTTCACAGAACAAAAGGGGATTTTTGTCTAAAGCCCACACTTGAGGATCCAGAAGGCCACAGGTTCCCTAACATTTCCCATCCTCATGCTCTGGCTGGGTAACTCAACTTTATGAAACCGGTCATCTGCCAGCAAAGCCCTTTGCCTGGCACCACTCACAAGCTTAACACAACCAGCATATTTTATCATTAACAACCATAGCAACTGGCTAATAAAATATCATTATTTTAACAGCATATTTTATCATCAACAACCACGACTGTCTTTTGCTAATGGCCTTTAACATAGGCCATAGCAAAAGACAGTTGTGTTCCATCTATAGAAAAGCAAGCTAATTCTGATACTGTCTATTCAAAGTTTATAGATAGTCATAGCACATGTAGACAAATGAAGCAGCAAGAACTCCAAACATTATGTACACGTACACATTAAGTGTATATAATAAAAATTGCTAGAGAGACCACCTATATTCAAAGACCACCTTCCAAAATAGGTAATGGCTCTGAGTCTATAGTTTATTTCCCATCAGAGTAATGTGTTTTGAACCTGCCTTAAGAGACCACCTGCATGATATGAATGCAGGCCCTTTACCCAGGATGTTAGGCTATTTATAAGAAGGGGAAAAAAGCATTTAAGAAAGAGTTACACAAAAATGTTTAGCACAGCCGACTCAAGCTTCACACCCGCCTGTTTCTATAAGCAATGCTTTCCTTCAAACCACCCCACATGAGGTTTTAAGCTTGCCTGCTGAGTTCCTAGCCCTCTGAGTACTTAGACAACAGGCCTCCAGCTGTTCCACAGGCTGAACTGTTACCCAGCAATGGCCCTACCTACTGGTTAATGGCTCGTGCCAAGGTTTGCAGGTTTCCCAAGAGCAACTACAGAGACCCCTGTCTCCAAAATCATTCCGGAAAATCTTTAGGATAATTTGGGGGGATTGTTCAGGGCCAACTACATTGACTCCAGCATAATTATAGGTTATGAGGCCCCAACGAATCATTCTGTGTGGGTTAGCAGCACAAACGAGAGACAGCACTGTTAAACCGAAGACCACCTGCCAGAAAGACCACTTAATTTTAGAACCCAGGGTGGTCTCCATATGCAGATTTCATAGTTTTATATTATGAGTGACAAAAGGTTAAATACATTGTGCTGGGTGGTAAGTTCAGAGTGAGTGTTTTGAATAAAAGGAGGGCCAGGAAGAAAACTCCCCTTAATTATTTAGAGAGTCCTCGAGCAGCAATCAAGAGCAGTAAGCAAGCCTAGGAGCCAGAATCAGAGCTTCTGTAGGGGGTCGAATTAGAAAAATGAAAGGTGTAGGCACTAGGAACAAGGAATGTGGCAGGCCTTCCCCACCCCAGGGTCTCTTTCCGCAGAGCCTCACTCCAGGTGAGAAGGATCTCTGTGTACAATTCTCTCACAGAATGCCAGAGAAATTCACAGGTAAATGTTAAATAGGCTGAAACCTTCAAGGGCAAAGATAAATATGACTGCAGAAACATACGCATGGTGATAAACCATTATAGTAAATTTAAATTAATAATGGGCAAATGGGCGAGGGGTGTCTGCAGGTGGTCTTCTTGAATCTGGAATGTATACACCTATTTAAAACAACTTTTTAAAGAGAATCTTACAGGTTCTTTACAAGGCTTCGTGTCCTAGTTGCTTTCTGCCGTTATCAAAGCTCACACAGTCTGCACCAAAGGATTGAAGGAAACCATTCTTTCTAGGCTGCTGACATGAAAGGAGCAGGGGTATCCTCAGCAAGGTGTTTACCACTGCTCCTTCCTGCACGGTGTATGGGCTCTATAATGAGCATATGGCAAGGACGTTGGCCGTGGCCAGGATGACATACCTACGGGTCTTATAGCTGATCTTTGCACATTGTTAACAAATACTACGAAATCCAGGAACTCTACTTTCACACAGCTGTGAGAATTCACTAACTTCCAATATATCTCATCCTAAAAGAGGAGAATGGTTAATGAGAGCCAATCTGAGCCCTTTCTGAAAACCTAATTTTGAAGTTATGGACCCTAATAAAGATATATTAGCACCTACCTGATACACTGTCTAAATTTTGCTCTCGACAGTTGAAATTGCATATCTTACTTTCAGCCCAAGCCCAGGTGGCTTATTTTGGTAAACTGATGGTTTTAAAGAGTTTTAAAACATACCATAACCTTTTTTGTTGTATTTGGGATGTTCTTTGTTCAGCATTAATTAGCTAATAAACCTCAATCTTTTGAATTCACCTTTTAAAAATGTCATTTCTGAAAGAAGTGACACACCACTATTAAATACTTATAGCCTAGAGTCCTGTGGACATGAGACAGTCTGGTTTTTGTTCTCTCCAAAAAAAAGATTGCAAAATAAAACCCATAAATTGCCTGCAACGTGCATCTTAGTGCTCAAAGTCTTAAATGTTGTAGGGTCAATGAAACCAGTGACATTGGTATTAGCAGTTCCTGTCTCCGAAGCATTACACAAGTTCCTTCATCCAAGATCAGGTCCTACCAGTGGTTTGGCTTTTCAGAAATCCCCAGATGCTTTGAAACAAGCTTTGGAGTCTATAAAAATTTAGTTTCATGCTCTCATATCAGGGATAAGCGAAATCAAGGTGAAGTGAGGTGTAATGACTTGCCTAAAACCAAACTAATACCCTTAGGTAATCTATACTTTGTATGTCTATTATGTGCTAAGTACACGACATGAATTGTGTGACTCAGCAACCTTAGGGAAAAATGTGATTAGCATTCTGTATTAGTTTTCTGAGGCTGCGTAACAAATTACCACAAGATGAGTGGTGTAAAACACCTCCAATGTGTTATCTCAAGGTATCCATGGGGCAGGAATCCAGCACATTGTAGCTGGATTTTCTACTCATGATTGAAATCCAAGGCTAAATCCAAGTGTCAGCTGGCCACAGCAGCATCCCAAGGCTTACCCAGGGAAACATCCACTTCCACACTTCTAGAACTGAGGACCCCATTTTTTTGCTAGCTATTTTCACATTGAGTAGAAATAGGAAATTTTTAAAGACCTAAATTTTGTTCTCATTTTTTTCTGAATGCAAGGAATGAAATCCCTCCAACTCTAAGTTGGAGCATGGTCTATGGGCTCAGGCCAGTCTGTTTTCTCTTCAAACATCTACTTTTCATGTGCACGACCCTCCTATTTCCAGTTAATGCTGCTGTAGCTTGGACCGTCCATGCATTTCTAGCATAACAGCAAGTTACTGGCCTCATCACTGAGCCTGCACCTATTCCACATTGCTCTGAAGAACTAGATGGGACAGACCCCAATAGTTTGTGGAAACACAGAACACAGGTTCAATAAACAGCAGAATAAAGTTGTAAAATCGTGATTCGAATTAATGGGATGCATGCCTCTAATTACGGAAGTCTCAAGGATAAGCCCTTTTAAGGCTGGGAAGTAGAGAAAGTGCAGCAGAGGCGTTGCCTATCCTGGAACACCCCTGCTGCTCCTTCCCTATCCCCCCGCCTCCTGCAGTCTGACTCTACTCACCTGTCAGATCTCAGCCTGGGTATCATCCCTTCCCTAAGTCTGGGATAAATATCCCCGCCCCCAAGTATCCATACTCAACCTATCACAGCATTTATCACACTGTATTTTTTTTTTTGAGACAGAGCCTAAAGCTGTCACCCTGGATAGAGTGCAGTGGCATCACAGCTCACAGCAACCTCCAATTCCTGGGCTCAAGCGAGTCTCCTGCCTCTGCCTCCCAAGTAGCTGGGACCACAGGTGCCCGCCACAACGCCCGGCCATATCACACTGTATTATAATTACCTTTTTTTAAGTAGAGTTTCCTAAATTCCTAAATATGTACCTTATATAAAAGACTCCCATGGGTTGCTGACTTGCTCTCCATTACATCTTAAGCACCCAGCACAGTGTCTGGGCATATAGTAGATACAAATTAAATGTATACCTAATAATTGAATTAAGTTGGGCCTGATACACAGAGGACGCCTGGGACCTAATAGAGCGGGAAGTAAACAATCAATTCTTTGATCAATCTAGAAACTCCTGAGGATGGAGATGGGGTTCGGGTCATTGCCACTGGCAGTCTGCTATAACACTAAATTAACACATTCAATGTGAGTCATTTTGGTAAATGTGTAACGAGCAACTTCCACCTGATGGGGATGATGTCAGGCAACTGGGCTCAGCAGAAGCGCTCAGGGCCCTGCAGTGCTGCTGCTGCTGCGCTTAGACCCCGACCTGGCCTCCATGGAAGTCATTACTGTCCCTTGTACTTTACTGACATCACCCCATCCCCAAAAGAGAACAGTCACCCAGTCACCTGAATACCCACTTAGTAATTCACTCAGCAACATCTGACCCTCTGAGATTAGTATTTCATGCTCCTGGCCAATAGTCCCAGCCCCCTCCATGCTCAACTCACTACACTCCAACCATACTAACTTTTTGGTTTCCTCATGCTTCCACCTCTAGATCTTTCTACTTGCTGCTCTCTCTACCAAGAATGTTCTTTCTCAAAATATTTACATGGCTATTGGCAAATATAAATTGCCTCCGATGTTACCTACTCAGAGAGAAGACCTACCCTTACCACATCAGTCGTAGGAGCCCCCTACATACCAGTTCACTCCACCACGTTATCCTATTTTATTGGTTTCAAATCACTGTTTGAAATTACTTGTTTCTTTACAATCTGTCTCCATCCCACCAAAATGAAAGCTTAAAATAAATCAGACATTTTTCACCATTCTCTGACGTGAATCTAAAATAATCACGCACGTACATAAGAGGTGCTCAATAAATATTTGCTGAATTATGAGTAGGGATTAATTTCCACTTGGAAGAAATAGAGGGTAAAAACACTAATATTTCACATCTCATCATGGCAATATATTTATTCTCCAGTATTTCTTTTTATTTAAATGGACTTTCTTGTAATTTGTAATCGTTTACAAACTAAGAGAACTTTATTTAAGCAAACTTTCAGTCCAAAGCATTAATCATTTATGTTTCCTTAAAATTCACTAATCTTTCAGAGCTACTACAGGATTGATGGCAAATGCCTAATTAAGAATTTGGATCCAGACCTTAATATTAGTAAAACCAGGTATGTCCCATTCCTTCAATCACATTTGTTATAGTGATTTGGCTTAATGATGATTGGCAAATTCGCAGTAAGAGGAAGTCATTAAAGTTTCTTACATAAATTAGGCTTCCTTTAAATATTTGGTCTCAAATGTTACCTGGAACCAGTATTCTCAGCTCCCTGGATTTCTTATATTATTCTGAGCTGGTTAAACCTACTTTCATACTGGTGTATTCCATTATATTTTGCTCAAATTCATGACAAAGCATTAAATGTAAGGGAGACTTTATTTAAAAACCTTTTAATGCATGAACATTTCATGGTGCCAGGCTCTGTGCCAGGTGCTGCAGGGGATTCAAAGAAGAGGGAAGCACACCCTGGCTCTGAAGATGCTCACAGCCCTGAGCAGCTCTCTTGGGAGACCCTTCCACTGGATCAACTAAAGCACCCACCATTTGATTTAAAAGCTATGTATCTGATGACAGAAACTTGTAACAATCAAAGGTTAAATATGGCTTGACATCCATAATTTACCATCTAAAATTATATTGTCTTTTCATATTTTCTTTTAAAGAACTTTCAGAGAACAATAATATTTGGCTTGGTTTAGACCTTGGCTTACTCTGAAAATTGTTCTGCAGTACTTAGAAACTTTTCTAATGTTATTTTTTATGTTCTCCAAGAAAGATGATTGTAGTACATTACAATTTATGTTATAGCCATTGGTATTATAATAATAGCTTATTACATTATATACTTATTTTGTTTATAATATAAATATAACCAAGTAAAATCAATTTATTCAAAGCAATTTTGGCCCAAATCTTAATGTGTCCAATTAATTCAAGCTACTTCTGAAACCAGCTACCAGCAGACTGTAGTTGACAGGCTCACATCATGTCAAATTCTTCCTAAAACTCTTCAACTGTTAGTAGCTAAAAGTGTTTTATAAATATCCTTCAAATACTTTGTTAAAATTTTTTGGGAATGATGTGCCAAGAGAGAAAGGTCTTTTGCAGTTAGGTCAGAGGAGTAATACCAAAAGCAAGATCTATTGTTTTGACTTTGTAATGCAATATCCTCCATAAATTGACATAATTAGGTCAGGGATGATTTATCCTACACACCAATTTCCATCAGGTCCTTGCTCCCCAGATTCTGCAGGCCCATTGTGCTGGAACTATAGATAACCCCACTTACAAAAAGTAAGGAAAATAGTGGGGCCCACTGGCTTGCCAACAATGTAGACTTTAATTATAAGATTTAATGAATTAACATTAAAAGTGTTTGTTATTTACACTACATAGATGTTTGCCAAAAGTTGGATACATTTCTCATTGCTTTTCCTTAATGAGAGTAGAGAGATCTAAGAAACAAAGGGTCGGTAAAATAGATCTTTTTCAAAGAAAGAGGAGTTTTCTTCTTTTACTTCTCTATTTCTCACATAATGTATCTCCACAGTTAAGGGGAAGTGTCCAAAAAGTCAGCAATTAGAATGGCAAATAGGTTTCGACTCTGATGCTAAGACAAGCTTATAATGTGCTGAGAAAGACATTTGCTTTGCAGAGCTGGGCCCTCCTTATCCAGCACAATCCTTGAATTAAGTCAGCATTTAACAAAGGGAGGACCTTGGCCCCACCATCTCACTCTTGATCTCCCCTTCTCTCCTCCCTATCTATTCCCTGTTTACGTTTCGAGACCCAACCCAGAATCCAACTTTCCCAGAGGCCTCCTCAACTTTACACATTATTCTTTCCTCATGATCTTTATTACCTATAGTGTATATGAGTGTGTTATTAGGTACTGTACTGTTTTCTACCAAAAGCCTACATTAGAAAAATGAACATGGTCTTGTGTTTCACTCTTTATATCTTAGGGGGTCCAGTATGCTTTGTAAATGTTTGACCTTGTTATTGGAAGAAAGGTCATGAATGCCAAGCTGTTGGCAAGCTGCTCACAGAATTATCAAAATCCAGTTCATCTGAATATGATCATTCATAGAGCAACCAGCATACAAGTTCTTATTAAAAAAAAAAGTGCTTATCCTCCCAAAGGGGTTCATTCAGCAAAGTAATAATGATACAGCAAAGTAATCTTACTTTTTAAGTTAGGACCACATTTTCCAAATGACCCCACCATCTGCTGATCACGTTCCTTGTGACAGAAGTCCCCTGTGACTCCTTCCTGCTGTTACAATGGAAGTAAACAAGACTTGCCTTGGACATATAGAATGCAGAAATTAGGACTAAGGTTTATCTCCAGCAGGGAGGAGGAAAGTCCTTCTCAGAACTGGAAGGTACAGATAATAACATCTACTGCAAGATACGGATAATAACATCTACCCCATAGGGCTTCTAAGAGCCTTAACCATGGTGGTGGGGGATGAGGGGCCCCTAATACCATCAGGTACTCACTCTATACCTGGAGATGGTGTTGCCATTGTTACAGCCTTGATCTACTTGCCCGTTATAACATCAGCTTTGATTTTTAGGAATCAAATTTGTTCTGCTAGTTCTTATCATTTTTTGTACAGGCCCTTTTCTTGTCATTGCCATTCTCCACCCTATATATCCTTCTCCAGATGACTCAGGGCCGGTTCTATCAGTGCTCTGAGGCTGACGGCTCACACCTGAAAAGGCAACTCTCAGATTGTGTTCAATGTCCATGCCCTCATTTGTCTTTCTTCTTCATAAGCCGCTTTTCAGGTCTTTTACATCTTTTGAAAGCTATATCACTTGGAAATAAAGAGCTAAAAATTCATGAGCTACTTGTTACAGTTCTGATGAAAGACCAGGTGGGATGAGGATGGAGATTAAAATGAATTAAAATAAATGAATAAAATGAACTAATGAGGCTTGGAAATTACTTGTTGATACCAATTATCTATATTCTTTTTTTTTTTTTTTTTTTTTTTTTTTTTTGTAATTGTGTAACTATGTCAACCTAGGTGGTGTGCCATGGTGCCATAGTTCACAGCAACTTCAAAGTCTTGGGTTCAAGCAAGCCTCTTGCCTCAGCCTCCAGAGTAGCTGGGACTACATGTAACTACCACAATGCCGGCCATTTTTTTAGAAAGGGGTCTCACTCTGGCTCAGGCTGGTCTTGAACTCCTGAGCTCAGGTAATCCACCCACCTCTGCCTCTCAGAGTTCTAAGATTACAGGTGTGAGCCACCATGTCCAGCCTTAAATATCTGTATTCTTTCATGCTGTCCTCCCCACACACTGTCCTTTTCCTGTAACTGTGGATAATTGAGAAATGAAATTTGCAAATTCTGTGTTATCTAATATGGGGGGGAAAGGTTGTTATCCTAAGGAGTTACATTATGACAAGGAGAGAAAATGTCCTGGAGGCATTATTTTCTCATTCTAGAATATCATCATTTCTTATCCAGATACTCTGTTATAAAACAGACTTTTTTTCCTTGTGCTTGACTTCTGTCTCAATCTATGTGCCACTTAAGGAAGAAGGGACATTTACTCAAGGCCCAGTTTATGTCTAATTTTAATAGTATCGATAACTTTTTCTGATGCCAAATAAAGAACAGAACTTCAAGCTAAAAAAATGAAATATTCTACCTTTACAATTAAGTCAAATGGAATTTCAGCTCTCAGGGTTTGTTCTCCTATCTAAGGCTTGTGCAGTCCTTGTATAATTTCCCAGAATATCATCACACTTTATCCCTCTTGCTCCTTCAATTTACCTAACAATTGAAGAATACAATATTCTGAACTGAAGCTGAATACACGATAGGCCCTCGATAATTGTTTTGTTATATTGAATGTGGCCTTCCCCAGAGAATCGAATGTAATTGATAATTTGGAGTTTACTGTTTACTAAACTTGATTTATGCTTGCTCTGTGATTTCTGTTTAGCACTCCATCATCCTAAAGCACTCAGCACTTTGATGAACCCTACTCCACTCAGCCTTATCACACATCCAGGAAAAGGAAAACATAATTCCTAACCATCAGAAGCAAATAGTAAAGCTGAGATTAATTTTGTTTCTGCCACATGCAAAGCACTACACTAAGGTATGTGCACACTATATTAAGTACACAACAGAATGCTATGGTTTAAAAGAGATAACTTCAGATTCAGCTCCACCTACATTCATTCAATGGCAGTCATTGGTCACTTCACCTGCCATGCCCAATATCCTTTTCCCATTTTCTATCTTAACTGATGTCATGCATGGCCCTGGAAGACATAGCTCTACTTTACAGATGACCCTACCTGCCTCCAACAAGAACCAATTGGGTCAGCGGGGGACTCCTGACCTCAACTAATAGAAGTAATTTATAAACTAAGGGAAGCAAATCCTCTCTCTCTGTTTCTCTCTCTCTCACTAAAGAGAACATAGTCAAGTAGTAAAATCATAGAAGGCATTGGACCCATGAGTAGTTCACTTACAGTTAAGACAAGGCCAAGTATGAGGAAGAGGCATATAGAGAAGGAGCATTGTGTTAAATTGCAAAAATGGCCAAGACACCTCCCCTCCCCATAGGCAGGCACCTTTGCAATGTGAGTTTACCACTCCTTCCATCAAGATTGAATCTAGATTTGGTCACATGACTTGCCTTAGCCAAGTGACACAGCAGAAGCTTCAGAGCAGCAGGTGTGTTCTCTCTTGCTGTTCTTTGGAACCCTGATGTCACCATGTGAAGAAGTCCAGCTAAGCCTACTGCAGGAGCAGGGACTGTGAAGAACAAAGATTTGCCCAGCTGAGGCCTCCCCAGCTAACCAGCCCAATTGCTAGAGAAGTAAATGAGCCATGGAGCCCAGCTGAGCTACCAGCTGTCTGCAGAGGCTAACAGAGTCAACCCAGAACCCATGAACCTCCAGCTGATTTACAAAATCAGGAGAAATAATAAAGATTTATTGTTTTAAGCCATTTAATTTTGAGGCGGTTTTTATTTGTTACTTTTGTCAAGATTACGTGGAATAGATACTGTTTGTCTTGCAATAGTTTTTGTATCCCAGAATGGTTTAAAAGAATAGGATGGACAAGTCTACCAAATGGGATGGTAACACAGGACACCCCGCTTCCCTACTTTCCCACCACACATGTGCACGTGAGACACAGGTTCACCTAACAAAGCACCCCATTGCCCTGAAAAGAGCAAGTTAATATGGTAAGAGTTGTTTTTCTGAAATTGCTATAGGCACAAGTAAAAAGAGGCTCTCTACTGTGATTCTTCCCTTCTCATCAGCTGAATACATATTTGTTACCATCTAATAAAATTTGCCTCAGAATAAAACCAAGGTAAGAGATAGAGGGGAAAGGACAGAAAGAAAAAAAGAAAGGAAAGGAAACAAGGCCTTGTGCAGTGACTCGCGCCTGTAATACCAGCACTTCGGGAGGTCAAAGAGGGAGGATCACTGCCGTCCAGGAGTTTGAGACCAGCCTGGGTCACAAACCAAGACCCTGTCTCTACAATTTTTTTTTTAAGTAGTTGGGTGTGATAGCGCCCACCTCCAGGCACAGCTGCTCAGGAGGCAGAGGCAGGGAGACGGCTTGAGCAAGGAGTTTGAGGCTGTATAAGCCGTGATGATGCCACTGCACTTCAGCATGGGTGACAGCAAGAAGGTTTTTCTTCCCTGTCTCAAAAAAAAATCTTTTTTCTAAAGAAAGCATTTTTAAGAGTTCGTGGTGTATTTTGGATAGTAGCCTTTTATTAAATGTGTCCGTGGCTTATCTTCTTATTCTCTTCTTTTTCCCTGTTCTTTTTTGGATTTCAAAATATTTTAGGGGGTGCAAATAAATACAGGCTTTTAGCGTGCCTATCAGCAGAGTAGTGTTCCTCATACTTGTTAAGTAACATTTTCCTCTCACCTCCTCCCACCCTCCTTCCCTCTCAATTGCCAATAATAAGAACTCTTGATATGCAACAATGGTAGGAAAACTTTCAAATCTTCAAATATTTTAACAGACATCTCATCAGAAAAGACAGACAGATGGCTAGTCAGTGTATGAAAAGATGCCCAGTATCATATGTCACTAAGGGATTGCTGATTAAACACCACTGTGATATCACTGCACAGTCATTAGAGTGGCCAAAATCCCAAACACGGACAGTACCACGTGCTGCTGCAGATGTGGGACAATCGGTGCTGGTGGGAATGTAAAATGCCATAGCTACTTTGGAAGATAGTTTGGCAATTTCTTAAAAAACTAAATATGCTCTTCCATACAATTCCACTATGACATGCCTTGGTATTCACCCAAGAGCATCGAAAACCTAGACCCACACAAAGTCCTGCACATGGGATTTTATAGCAGCTTTTTTCATAATTGCCAAAACTTGGAAACAACTGAACGTCCTTCAGTAAGTGAATGGATAAATAAATTGTGATATAGCCCAGAAAAAAAAAAAAAAAAAGCAAAACCAAGAGATAGAAAAAAAGAGAGAAAGATCAATTTTTTATCATATGATGTGAACTCCTAGATCTAACCACATCTGAAGTTCCTGGACTTTGTAGTTACTGAAATATTTTGTTTAAGCAGGTTAAGTTGGGTTCTGACTCTTACATCTCATAGCACCCTAATATACTATGCCACCTATGTGTTTAAAGCAGGGGTCTCTAACCTGCTCATTATTTGAGGACAGTGTTGCTAATCTGTGGTGTCAGATAAATATGGATGCACCTTTGGTTTTGCTCATCAGCTATCATTTGTGGTTGTGCATTTAATGTGTGCTCCAGGGCAACTCCTATTCTTCCAATTTGCAGCAAAGAAAAAACAAGGTTGGACACCCCTGGTTTAAGTCGATGATCTATGTTTTATGAGTAGAGAACTTCCCCATTTCACAGAGGCAGAAGATGTAGTTTCTTGTGATCCACAGCGCAAGGCATCAAAGAAAACACTGTGGCAGCACTAGACGCCCATGGAGAGAGAAGAAATGATAACAGTATATGTCATTTCTGAACAACAATAAGAAAATAAATACACGGTGATGATGATAAAAACTTGGCATATTCCCTAAGTCCACAGAAATCTGTCATACTTTCAAAAAGCTACAATTTCCAATCTGATATCCATTATATGTGGTAAGTGGTGATCTTCATGACATGGAAATTGGCTTTATTTTCCTTTCTTACCTTAGAATTGGCATCTGCTGTGAACGATGGGGAGTGGACATTTGCTGCTTTGGCTGTCTCAAATTTCTTTTATTTTCTTTGGTTACTGAGTATTGTCCTTTGAGGAGTGACCTCTGGACACAGTCTGAGGAACAAACAAATGACCTAAGTTAAATTAGTCAAAGACTCCTCCTGGGAATTTGAATTTGAACAGAAGTACCCAAGGATTATTTTTTTAATTTTGTATCCTTATTTTGGTCACCTCATCTTGACAAAATCATTGCATAGTTTTTGCTATGTTGCCTCTGAAATGTTCTCATTTATCCTTGAAGTCACCTAATACCCTCCTAATGAATTCATTTTATTCT
Organism: Arctocebus calabarensis; assembly: GCA_963573935.1. NCBI lineage: Eukaryota > Metazoa > Chordata > Mammalia > Primates > Lorisidae > Arctocebus > Arctocebus calabarensis. The sequence continues at coordinate 22,189 of CAUYON010095698.1, forward strand.
CAAGGTTCACCAGAATCAGTTTCTACGTCTTACACTATGTTACTGTACCAGCGCAGACAGCTCTCTATCACTTACTCTCCTGAGCTCCCCTTCCAGCGTGCAGAGCTGTTTCTGAGAGGCACCTCCAGACAGGGCTCCCTTTCCATGTACCCTGCCACCCTTGTGAGTTCAGGTCACCAGTGCTCACTTATAAACTACGAACGGCAGTGATTTGTGTCATTTCCAAAAAACAAGTGGTCAAGAAGTAAGTGGGTAGACTTGACATTGTCATCCAGGATGACCTTGGATGTCACATGTGGAAACGATGGAGGCCTCTTCCGCTTGGGTCCCTGAGGAACATTGTGGAGTAGACAGCCACATCTTTACCATGTTCCCTCTTGTGACCCCATCTCTACCACCTTCTGGACTTAATGAACAACTTCCATTATGTTAAACCATGGAGATTTCAAATTTCATGTATTACAGCAACTGGGAATACTTTGATGAATACAAGCTTCAGCCAATACAAACAAAAAATGCAAAAGCATTTTATTAGCATCCTAAAGACTCTGAAACAACTAGACAAGGCCTATTTGGCAGGAGCCAGAGTCCTCCGACACTCCTCCCAATGATCCAGCTGTCCAGATGCCGGACACTGACCCTCTCACTCCCCCCACTCTATTCTCTCCTTACAAACAGAAAACGATATTTTTCATTCTCCTCTGAAAGTAGAGAAAACCCTGCTTGATACAGATGCTGTGTTCTGAAGTCTGTGTCACCTTCCTAATGACATCAGGGAGAAATCATAACACTGCTTCCTTCAAAGGGACTCTGCTCCAGGAAGAGGCAGGTTGGATAGCCCTAAACAAAGAAGCAAGTAATATGTCCTCCGAGACAAAGGGCTTGGAAAGAGGCTGGAGAGCTATGGTTTTTATTAGCGTGTATAATCATGCTTTCACAAGACTAGGAACTTTGAGACATAGTCTTCAAAAGTTCTAAATTTTCCATAGCTGATTGCATTAACTATACTCAGTGAAATGTCTGTCCTCATTTTTTCTTGCCTATAGTTCTTTTAGTAATACTAAATTATCCTACAGAAATTTGCAGCCTCAAAAAAAAAAGGGGGGGGGAAGAAAGAAATGTATAGCCTTAAGAGGGTGTATATAGTGGGGGAGGGGCAGGGAGTGGTGTACAGAATCAAAATGATTATAAAAACATTCATCCAAAGACCTTTTGAGTGTTATCTGGCGTCTTGTCCATAACACTCCTCAACCTGACCCTCAGGCCTGGGTCCCACCCTCTTGCCTTCCTTAGAGGGTAGTTCTTTGAGGGAAGAGCATGGGATCTGGCTCCCATGGAAAGAACACAATCTCATTTAAACCACAGCTCTGCCAGTTAACCATATGTGAATCCACAACTTCCCTATGGTCACTTTCCTAGCTGTAAAATGGTGCTAACATATTTTCCCTGCCTCCCCTAATGGATATAAAGAAAGATTATATTAAAATCCAGAAGCGAAAACTCATCTTGCTCCGGAAGGCAGAGCTGTGGCGGACTCAGAGTCAGGGCACTCTCACCCCCCTCATTTTATATGGCCATGTGATCATTGCCCTAAAGCTGACATCCTCTTACTAACTTTTAGCTGGGTGTTGAGCCCAACAGTGAGTCTCCTTCTCCCAGTTTTCTCAATTATAAAATAAGGAAAATAATAAAGTACTGGCTGTGTGTTGATAAAGTACTGGCTGTGTGTTGATCCCTTGGCAAGTACACTCTTATGAGCCCAAGGTAACCAAGGCACGTGCTGGAAGAACCACTTTCATAATCAGAATTGTCCCTTTACTGTTGCTTATTTTTACAAAGTTTTTAGCAATTTTTTTTTTTCCTTCAAAGTAAGTTAGTCTCTGGACTGTTTACTTTGCACTGATTTTTCCTGCTTTTCCCATAGAGTGAAAGTTAACTGTTGACAGTTCTATATTCCAATAGCAGAGATTTGCAAGTTTCTGGGTTTGTTTATTTTATAACTTTCATTTGTATCAGCATGGAAAATGGCATTTGCAAAATTCCTTCTTGCGAAGTTGGTATTTAAAGTTATTTAAGACATGTTGAAGTAACTTATCTTAACTATGTGTGATTATGTGTTTGATTTTGTATAGATCTTAAGATAACAGATCTTTAGGAAACCTTAAGCTGACCTGTAAGGAGGATCTAAGAAAAAAAGAGAGACCTAAAGAAATATTATCTGCTCATAACTTTGATGATTTTGAGGTTAATTACACGTACAAAGAACAAAAGGTAAATTCTCGTGCCCCAAATGCCATAATGCCTCCTTTCAAGCCACCTTGTCAAGATTCGTGCCAGGCTCCCGACACTTTCTTCCTACTTAAGAGATTTCCTACCCATTAGAGACCATAAATTAGAGCACACCAAGATAACCATTTGAAGAACACACCTCTATGATGAAAGCTTCTTGGATTATACCCCGTATACTTGTTCCCAATTTTTATAAAGAGTTCTCTTTTTTTCTCTAAAACCTCAAACCCCCAATTCACCTAATTGGTGGATGCCCTACACATTTTTCATTCTCTAACACAAATGTCTTTTCACGCGATAAGGTTAAAAATCACATATGTATTTTCTCCTTCAATTGCAAAAGTGAAAGTTCTGTGTGAAGTTTAATAGTGTACAGTATAAGACTTTAGCAAAAATCATTGCCAGCCTGAGGGACCATGACCTTGAAGGGGCCGAGATGTAACCTTAAAAGAATTTATTTTGAATTTAAGCTACAAAGCTCAGAAGAAAAACAAATTGAAAGATGGCTGCAACATCTAGACCTTGTTTCATCTGACCATGTGAGTCTTATCTCTATCGATAGCGCATGTTTTCAGAGAAGTATTCAGAGGAAGGGGAGGCAGGAGGAGGAAAACGAGATAGAGAGAGAAAGAGAGAGAGGAGACTGAGAGGGAAAGAAGAGAAAAGGAAGAGAAGAAAGAAAGAAAATGGAAATGGAAAGAAGGGACAGAAGGAACAGTGAGAGAAAGAGAGGAAGAGGCAGAGAGAGGGGGGAGAGAAGAAGATGAAGATTATTGTCTAATTTGTCAGAAAAGTGTGATCTCTCAGGAGATCAGCAGGGAAGTTCATTCCCATAGTCTCCAGTGCTGCTCAGGGCCTTGGAGTTCGTGCAGTGATATTTACTACAGCACAGACTCCCAGGTACAGAGCAGTTGCTTCCGAGTCTCCACTTAGGAGAAGAAAACTCGAAATTCTTTTGTTCTACAGGGAAAAAAACATATGTTGTGGAAGTTCGTAAGTCTATTCTTTCCTCCATATATATAGAATATGATTCTCTCAAACCATATAAGAGATTTTTTTTTTTGTAAGACAGAATTTATTCACAGAAAAGAATACAGAAAACATTAAGGCACCTGGTAGAGGGAGAAAATTCTAGTGGGGAGAGAGCTCTCTCCGTTTCTCTCCCAGTCTTTCCCCATCTCCTCCTTTAGGCCTTTAGTCTCAGGGTATATATAGGTGTATGGGTTCCTTGGCCAGGAAACAACTAACTTAAGATTTTTAAGATTTATTTCTAACTTAAACTTTATATCCTTCATAGGGACCGAGGCTGATGGAGCTTATACCTCTGGAGCAGTACTAGTTGTAATAGAAGGCAAAAGAGGGTTGAGGTATCTCACATGTCGATTAAATGCTTGACTAAGAAATTTCATGTGTCACTTGTACTCAAGGGACAGAGCTGGTTACGTAGCCAACCAATAAAGGAAATGGAATTCTGTCATGTTCTAAAAAGCCAGAAATGCACACATTCATCACCACCACAGCGGGGTTTAAATGAATAGCTCCAGAGCAACACTACAGATAAACGAAACTTCTAGTAGAAGACAAAGTTTCTAAGCAGCCAAAATAGATGACATGAAGTTTAGGCACTCAAGTTTGTGTTTAGTAGAGAACCATAAGTGCTTATTTAAACCTTTTATTTAAGGCATTATTTCAGCTACCTTTGGTAATTTGGTTTCCAGCCAGACTAAAAGTGCTAAAGATGCAGAAGGGGAGGGGGGAAGCACATGGGCAGCAGCAAGACATGAGTTCTAAGATTATTAGTTGGGCATTGAGATAAATTACAAAAACTAAACTGAATACAAAAAAGTACCATCATTTGGAACAAATCAATACTATGACTAACAACCTTCGGCTCATACGTACGTATACGTAGACCTGAGGATACGTAGACCACTTTCCACACAGCACAGAACAAATACTATAATGGCTGCCCTTCAAGAATATAAACCATTAACTTTGGTTTTGTGTTTTTTAAGACAAGGAATTTTGTAATCCAATATTTCAAGGAATATTATTAGATACAGGTATAATTGGCAAATATTGGGCTAGGCTTATACTTTATTGCAATATTACTTAGAGCCTTTAATGCGCTGGTGTGGCTGTTAACCATTGTGGAAGTCAGCAGTCCAGAAGAAAGCAGATAATATACCCTCAATGGTTAACCGAGAAGCATTCAACAAAGAGAAATTAACAATTTTGTGATACCGGCCTAAAGGGGTAAGGGAGGGGGAGCAGTTACCCCAACTCCAGAGAAACTAAATGGAAAGGACTTCCTTGAGGAAGCTGTGACCTTAATTGGAGGATACAGCCAACTCATGGCACTCCCACAGGAAGAAGAAACCAAGGAGCAGATAGCATCCCCTTCCTGTCCCCTCTGAGGTCCTGCTGGTCCCCTCTGCTCCTCCGCTCCTTTAGCCAAACCCAAGAGGAGGACAGGTCAAAAGAGCCTCTGTCTATACGGATCAGCCTTTTGGGTAGAGAGCAGAGTGGCGCATAGTAGAGTGTGGGAGACAAAATACCCTGTACTTCTGTGGGTCCCTTTTTTTCATAGATAAATACTTGGAACTAGTGTTCTGCAGAACACACTTTGGGAACAGTTGTCATCATCCATTAGGACATCCAAACTGATACATATATTTACACTTGGAAGTGACAATATAATGGAAGCATCCACATGAACGTGAAACAGTTTCAATTTAACAAATCAAGTGTTGATTTGGGAGGAGTGATATCACTTTTGATTTGCCCACTATGATCACAGATTTGGTCATTTTTGTAAAAATATTGCAGGGCTTTAATTTTTCCAAAGACCTTTCTTAACCATTTAATATTCAGATAATTTTCTCTTGAAGCATCTATTACAAGGCATTCATATAAATTATCCTTTTCTCAATTTTTAACTGACTTAACTCTGTCGAATCCTCATCTGACAAAGACTTTTGTTGTGATTTGAGTTCTCAAACATCGTTTTCCCTGACTTCATCTACCTAAATGAGACTCTTGTTAAGCTGTGCATGTATACAGGGAATTTAGTAAAGGATGATGTTTTTAAAGGAAAAAAAAGAATGAGGAGGATTACATAATTGTTTTGAAATAATTATCCTTGGCTATGAAGATTGATAACACGGATGACGCTAGTACGAGCAGTTGCTGGGCAGACGTCCTTTGCAGAAGTATTTTTTGCGTAAGATTGTGATAGCCTTCGTGCAAGGTTTCATTTTTTGTGTAGTCTTTGTGATAGTTTTGTATTAGGCATACAAGAATGAGGACCTTCTGTTCATGGCCTCTCCCAGCTCTTTTGCCAGGAGGTTTTGCTTATTGTTTTTAACAATAATGACTCCATTTTGATTCTAACAATTTTCACAACTTCATAAAATCCTGCAATGTAAATTTCAGTTTCATATGTTTGCAATGTTTTGTTGGCTACGTTGCCAAGAAAACTGCCAATAAATAGGGTTGGATGTAGTCTTATAAAAGACTAACTTTATAAACAGATGTTCACTAATGAAAATACTCTTGCTTCTCTAGAGCTTCATTAAGATAAGAACTCAAATTATGAATATACCGCTAAAAAGAGCCCCTGGACTTAGTGAATAAGTGACAGACTTTAACTAGATCAAATGGGACTTGGGTAAGTGTGACTCATAATTCTTGTATTCCCTCGTCTGTGTTAGAGACCTGCCCACAGTAACGCCCACCAAGAGTCTTGGTCAGATGGTCCCACAGAACTTAACGAATAACTCTCATTTCTTGTCAACCAATAATCCAGAAGAAGAAAATAATTCATCAGCCAATTTCTCTAATTATTTTTTTAGAATTGTATCTTTTTTTTTTTTTGAGACAGAGTCTCAAGCTGTCACCCTGGGTAGAGTGCTGTGGCATCAAAGCTCACAGCAACCTCCAATTCCTGGGCTCAAGTGAGTCTCTTGCCTCCGCCTCCCAAGTAGCTGGGACTACAGTCGCCCGCCACAATGCCCGGCCATTTTTTGGTTGCAGCCGTCGAAGTTTTGCGCTTGTGGCTCAACAGGCTAAGGTGCCAGCCATGTACGCCTGAGCTGGCAGGTTCGAATCCAGCCCGGGCCGCAACCAAAAAATGGCTGGCCATTGTGGTAGGCGCATATAGTCCCAGCTACTTGGAAAGCAGAAGCAGGAGACTCACTTGAGCCCAGGAATTAGAGGTTGCTGTGAGCTTTGATGCCACAGCACTCTACCCAGGGTGACAGCTTGAGGCTCTAACACAAAAAAAAAAAAAAAAAAAAAAAGAATTGTATCTTAAATACATTCTGGATAATTGGCTTTCTTTTCTTTTCTTTCTTCTTTTTTTTTTTGTAGAGATAGAGTCTCACTTTATTGCCCTTGGTAGAGTGCTGTGGTATCACAGCTCACAACCTCCAACTCCTGGGCTTAGGTGATTCTCTTGCCTCAGCCTCCCAAGAGGCTGGGACTACAGGCGCCTGCCACAACGCCTGGCTATTTTTTTTTGTTGCAGTTTGGCGGGGCCGGGTTTGAACCCACCACCCTTGGTATATGGGGCTGGCGCCCTACCCCTGAGCAACAGATGCTGCCCTTATAATTGACTTTCTTTAAAGCCAGAAAAATAAAATTTAATACATTCTGATTTTGACATAAAAGATTGAAATTTAAAATGTTTTAATACACCTCCACTTTCCTTTTTCAATATTTTTACAACTACTTTCACACTTTAAAAAAATTAATGTGCTCAGGACAGCTAAAACAACAATACCAACTGCAACCAAAAAAATAACTGGGTGTTGGGGTGGGCACCTGTAGTCCCAGCTACTCGAGAGGCTGAGGCAAGAGTATCACTTAAGCCCAAGAGTTTGAGGTTGCTGTGATCTGTGACACAACAGCACTCTACCGGGAGCAACATAGTGAGACTCTGTTTCAAAAAAAAAAAAAAAATTAACCGTTAACCATTAATGAGAGTGTGCATACAGTTGTAAACTCTTTACAGCTGGAGCTTTCAACAAAGGTTAGCCAGGCAGATTCCATGCCTGTTGTCACTAGCAGGTCCTAACACTCACCTTCGCTTTATAATTGCAACCCCCCCAGTCCCGCACAGTGGCTCATACCTGTAATCCTATTACTCTGGGAGGCCGAAGTGGGTGGATAGCTTGAGCTCATGAGTTTGAGACCAGCCTGAGCAAAAGTGAGCCCTGTCTCTACTAAAAATAGAAAAACTGAGGCAAGAGGATTGCTTGAGCCCAAGAGTAGGAGGTTGCTGTGAGCTATGACGCTATAGCATTCTACCCAAGCAACACTTGAGACTCAGTCTCAAAAAAAAAAACAAAAAACAATTGCACTCCCCCATACCTCTACAGCTGGTCAGCCCCAAAAGCAATTCCATGTCTGCAATGAATGCCTCAAACACTTGAGGGATGGCCCTTTTGTAAACAATGTAGAGATCATTCTTAACATAAGTGACTCCATCTTAGAAAAATACTCATGTCAAAAGGCATCAAGCCAACAGAGACCAGATGTTCACAGACTACACCAACCAGATTAAAGAAAAACGTATCCCTGTATTGTCAGTATTCACCAAGGGCCACAAAAGGAGCAGGGCTTCACCACTAGGCCCAGTCATCTCCCTAGAGACACAATAAGCACTCAGTGTCTACCACAGAAAGCTCTTCTGAAATCAAGGACTCTGCCCTGCAAGATGCTGGCGACCATCTCCTCATGACCAGCTGGATTGGCCAAGAGCATGCTTCTTGTCTACATCCCTCCTTTTGGAGGAGTTCATTAACCTCTTTTTCTATCTTGTTTTATCTTGATGTTGTCACTTTGGTGTGGGAATTTTATCCATAACATTTAGACATTAAGTGTCTTGTGTATGGTTTGCCATATTGACTGACCTGTGGATCAACTTCAGCCTGTGTGCTCACAACTCTTACTAAAGTGAACGGGAATACTGAGCAGACTGTCTCCTTGGGAAGTCCACCTACCTCGTGGCTTTTATGAAATAGCATCGATAAAAACTGAGCTATGGGGGCTGTGCCTATGGTTCAGTGAATAGGGCGCCAGCCCCATATACCAAGGGTAGGGCGGGTTCAAACCCAGCCCCGGCCAAACTGCAACCAAAAAAATAGCTGGGCATTGCAGCAGGCACCTGTAGTCCCAGCTACCCGAGAGGCCAAGGCAGGAGAATCACCTTAGCCCAAGAGCTGGAGATTGCTGTGAGCTGTGTGACATCACAGCACTCTACCGAAGGTGACAAAGTGAGACTCTGTCTCAAAAATAAATAAATAAATAAAAAATTGAGCTATGGAAAGACATAAACTGACCTTGCACTTGACCCTGCTCAAAACATGAAGTCTCACTCAAATATTACTGATGTGGACAGAATAAGCTGATGGGAACAGCACAGAGGATGAAGACTCCTCACAGAGTCTTGGGACCAATCCCCTTCTCAGCCAGGGACCCAGGCAGATGCCTTGCCTCACTCCTCACTTCCGCCCAGGTTCTCGAATATACTGTATTTAAATACCTGTTTCCTTTGGTAGAGAACAACATTACAGAAAAATTTCTGATCTCTCCCCCAATTTGAATGCAATCATAAGGAAATCAGATAATATGCTAAGAAAACAGCTCTGCAAAAGTTTACTCTGTTTTTGCTAGTCAGTATTTCATATTATCACTTAGGATTTTATTAAGTGAGTGTTAAATTTCAAAGTTGGTTATTAAATACTTTTTTCTTCAATTCAATACATACATATTCTTCTAGGAAAGATGCACTTTTTCTTTTTTTGTTTTGAGACAGAGTCTTAACAGTTTCACTCTGGGTCAACTGCCATGGTGTCATCATAGCTCTCAGTACCCTCATGCTCTTGATCCTCCTGCCTCAGCCTCCCAAGTAGGAGGGACTACAAGCCCCTCCACAGTGTCTGGCTAGTTTTTCTATTTTCAGTAGAGTTGGGATCTCCCTCTTGCTCAGGCTGGTCTCGAATTCCTGAGCTCAAGCAATCTGCTCACCTTGGCCTCCCATAATGCTAGGATTACAGGCATGAGCCACTGTGCCTAGTCCACCTTTTTCTTTTTAAAGATGGTAGAGGGTCTCTGCAGTTTGTTAGCAAGGCAAGGGGCAAGATGAGAGGCAAAATTCTAGCCTTGAGAGGGCTATGCAGTTTTTCAATTTCCTAGGACCAGGCGATCATGCATTAAATTCTATAGGCATTTATTGCATGAACCTTGTGTCCTATAGGCACTGAAGACAAAGTGGAGAGGACGAACTTGGTTCTTGCCTTAATGGAACTTAGATTAACAAGAAAAAAATTAAACTTGAACTACTAGGTATAGCATAATATAAACAAGTGTATCTAAACCAAAACAACTTCTTCAAGGTTTTGGACTGAGAAAGAAACATATTAAAATGCCCTGTTGTGAAATATATTCAAAATTTTTCATGGGCAGCTAGTTATCGTATGAATACCATTAAACATAGATTTAAGAAAGCAAATATTTAGACATTAATTAAATGATAGTTGTAGTTAATGTTTGACAAACATGTCACACATGAAAGTGAATAGTGCCAGGTTTGACAGTTCTCACTGGTGCATCTAAATATTTAGACTCATCAGAGAAGTTCAAACAGCAAAAAATCAACAGAATGAACTTCGAATTGTAAGCATTAGCACTGAGTTGCTTGACTGGTTGTACATACAAGATTGTTCCTGATGTAGGACATAAAATTTGTCAATAATTTCTACTTGGAAAATGACTCTGCCCACTAACTCCATCTTTACCTCTCGCTCATCCTGATAGATTTAAAAAAAAAAAAAAGCCATCCAGGCAGCGCCTGTGGCTCATCAAGTAGGGCACCGGTCCCATATACCAAAGGTGGCGGGTTCAAACTCAGCCTCAGCCGAACTGCAAAACCAGAAAAATAGCTGGGCGTTGTGGAGGGCGCCTGTAGCCACAGCTACTCAGGAGGCTGAGGCAAGACAATTGCCTAAGCCCAAGAGTTGGAGGTTGCTGTGAGCTGTGTGATGCCACAGCTCTCTACTCAGGGTGATAAAATGAGACTCTGTCTCTACCAAAAAAAAAAGCCATTCAATTGCAATGGCTCACACTTGTAATCCTAGCACTCCAGGACCAGGAAGATTTTTGAACTCAGGAGTCTGAGACTAGCCCTGAGACCAGAACTCGACTCTACTAAAAATATAAAACCTAGCCAGGCATTGTGGTAGGTGCCTGTAATCCCACCCAGGTTCTTTGGAGGCTGAGGCAGGAGGGTCTCTTGAGCCCAAGAGTTTGAGGTTGTTGTGAGCTATGAAATCATGGCTCTCTACAACATAGTGAGACTATCTCAAAAAAAAAGTCTAACAATCTGACAACACAATCAATGAAGTCTGTTTTTTTTACTTTCTTTAAAAATTTCATCTCTTGTGACAATACAATTGAGGCAAAACTAGGACTAAAAACTTTTTTTTTTTTTTTTTTTTTTGAGACATAGCCTCAAGCTGTAACCCTGGAGAGAGCGTTGTGGCATCACAGCTCACAGCAACCCCAAATTCCTGGGCTCAAGCGAGTCTCTTGCCTCCACCTCCCAAGTAGCTGGGACTATAGGCACCCGCCACAACGCCCGGCCATTTTTTGGTTGCAGCCGTCATTGTTGTTTGGCAGGTCCGGGCTGGATTCGAACCCGCCAGCTCAGGTGTACGTGGCTGGTGCCTTAGCCCGCTGAGCCACAGGAACCGAGCCAGGACTAAA
>CAUYON010095699.1:0-13828 GCA_963573935.1 Arctocebus calabarensis
ATAGTAGGGCTGAGTACATTGGATACTTTTTCCTCCATTCTTGAGATACTTTGCTAAGAAGAATATGTTCCAGCTCCATCAAAGTCTCCATCTTTCTTTAAGACTGCATAGTATTCCATGGTATACTTGTACCACAATTTACTAATCCATTCGTGTGTCGATGGGCACTTGGGCTTCTTCCATGACTTAGCAATTATGAATTGGGCTGCAATGAACATTCTGGTACAGATGTCTTTGTTATAATGTGATTTTTGGTCTGCAGGGTATATACCTAGTAAAGGAATTATAGGATTGAATAGCAGGTCTATTTTTACATCTCTAAGTATTCTCCAAATTCTTGCTGAGAGTGTGTAGATCACTCTGAAAACCAGGTTGACATCATTCACTAGCATGGAGGTAAAGACCTTTACCCTCTGTGAGCCCAGTAATTCCACTCCTAGCCCAGGGAGAGATGTGCAAAGACACCATAGCAGCATTGCTTATGATGACTCCAAACTAGAAACCACCAAATTCCTGGAGGAAAAGGAACAAATTGTGTCCTATTCATATAATACTTTAAAAATTTGATTAGAAGCCTCAAACCAGTGTGGTAGGTCTTGAAGCAGAGAAGGGGCACATGTAACCAACATTTAAAGATTAGTCTGTCAGGAGTATGGTGACCAAGACAGGTTGGGAATCCTTGGTCTTTTTTGAAAACAGCCTGGTCTATTGGTACGAAACCACAGAATTAAGGTGATAAATACTGAGAGGTTATTTGGATAAAAATTCATACCAGGGGATTCCCAACACCCAGTTTCTCTCCTTGGGTACCACCAACCAAGTACTTTGCACTCTTTACCAATCTGGGCAGTCCACATGAGATTGAATAAGGAGAAACCCAGACTTTGTCCCAGCTCTGATGGCAGAGACTGCCTACCCATGCCCACTCTCAGTTCTGCTTCCAGGAGCCATTTGGGAAACTTTGGAGGAACTTCCAAGATGGCGGTCTCCAAGTCTACAATGAGCTTTTTATCACCTCAACTCTTTCCTTGTTCAATCCCTGAGTGGAAAGGCAGGATAGCATAATGGTTATGAGCCCCACATCTGGATTCAAATAGCTCAAGTTCACACATAATCCAAATATCTTATGTCATTTTGGCAAGTTACTTAATCTTGTGAAGCGGTTACTCCCAGCTCCCCTGTACAGAAGAGAAACACCTCCGGAGAAGTTGTCAGAGATTAAAGCTAGGGTATGTAATCTATTTGGCACAAAGCCTGACATAAAACTAAGATGTGAATTTTACTCCAGTGGTTCCCAAGTTATGTTGTACATTAGAATCACCTGAGGAACTTAAACCTGAGGTCCAGGTCACACCTTATACAAATCAAATCAATGTCTGGGGTTGGAAGCCAAGCATCAATACGTTTTAAAAATCCCATGCATAGCAAGGTTTGGGAGCCATTGGTTTATCATTATCATTTCCTAAAACCAGGTTTCAGGTGCTTTGGCATTTCCCTGACTCAGGGAGCCTAACCACCTGCTTTAACAGACTCCTGCCTTTTTCATTAGCTCTGGCTTCAAATCTTTTCTGCTTAGGTGTGTGAGATGAACTCAGCTGCTCCTAGGGTCTTTGTTGCTACTTGGCAAGTCAGCCTTTCCCATTGCAGTCAAAGGTAACAGCAACCACCAGACACGCAAACATAGGAGGCTACCTTAACCTTTCCAAGTGCTCTATTCAAATCAAGTCAGGTTCCTTCTATGTGAACAATTGTGCCTTGATGTCGTTTAAGGAGAGTGAAAAGCCACCACACTCACCCAACCCACCATAACCACTGTCTTCTTGCATTTGAGCAACTCCAATAATCTCCTATTTGCCTTCCTTGCCTCCATGCCCAGCATAGGGGTCTGTTACATGCCCATTTCTTCACCCCTCTGCTGTCAGTCTCCAAGGATTCCCATCGCTATTTGGATAAAGACCAATCTTCCAATCCTGTCCTATACAACCCTAACACTGGTTCCTCTAGTCATTGTTCTTCCTATCCTTGATTTCCAGGTTTGAATGGGAGTAACTTTTAATTCCTAGAATGCTTTTGCCCCAGGACATTTGCACATGCTGTTCTAGTCACTTTTATCCCTAAACAGTTCTCTGAAAGCTTCAGCTAGTTTGTGCACTTGTCAACTTCTTCTAAAACTTAGTTTTCTTGCCTGTATTCCCCACTAATATCTGACAGAAATGTGCTTGGTACCCTATCGCTGCTATGTGCTTTCTGTAGTAGCTCATTTAATGCTGTGGCATGAATCTTACTACCCCTGTATGTGAGGAATTGGGCACAGAGAGGTTGAGCTACTTTCTAAGATTAAGGTCCCACAACTAGTGAACTGCAGAGCTACTTTCTAAGATTAAGGTCCCACAACTAGTGAACCTTGCCCTGAGCACTCGGGGCCTGGAGCCTGAGATATTGGTGTGATCTTGCTCTGATATTGAATGTCAACTGTACATTGCTTCTAAGTTACGACTGCACACATCCCTCAATTCCTAGAGCCTTGACTGTAGTAAAGACTTCATGGGTTTGGATAAACAATCTCCAATGAGGAAGGGAGGTCAACCCCCCCCCAATACTCTCATGGTGACTCAAACACAAGTCAAGTGGGAAGAGAAGCAAGTTCTAGGTGGTATGGGTGTGCTGACAGGAACACGCACCCACACACGTGCTCACACGTGTCCACACAGCATCCCTCTCCGCCGGAGCCAGGTCTTTCTGTTTGGAAGGAACCACCCCACCCTCACCCTGCCCCCTTCCTAGCTGTCTGCTCAGGGGCTCTGAACAGAACAGCCTCTCCAATTCATCAGGGGACGTCAGCCTCTCAAGGCTGTTTGGGGCATAAATCAAATGGTAAGGAGGAAGGGTTTAAAAAAAAAGGTAGTGAGGAGAGGAAAATCAGAGAAGGGGGTGGGGAAAGAGCGATGGAAGGAGAGGGGGGAAATGAGATCAAAGGCAAAAATTCATCAGAGATAACGGAATTATTTATTTTTCCTGCTCTCAGGCTCTGGGTCTTTGAGGCCTCCACACTGATGTATTTGGACGTCTTGGGGCTGTCTGTTACCAGAGGCCACCCCAGCCCCTCTCTCCAGCCCCCCTGCTCAGGCCCAGCCCCACAAAGGCACGCTGGTTCCATCAGCAGCAGCTGCCCCTCCACGGCTGCCCTTGGAGCCTTTGAAGTGGGTCCTGGTGGTGTTTATTCGCCTGCGTGTAAGAAACGTGTGTACAGTGTTGGCGGCTGCAGCTGCCCTGGGTTGGGGTGGGAGAGAAGGGGGGCCCTCGTCACTCACAAGGCTGTTTATTTGGGAACCAGAGCGGCCCCTTCTCTAGTTATTACTCAACGTCCTCTATAGACCATGCCACCAACCCCCCATCCAGAAGATGGGGTGGGAACAGCAAATACACTGCCACCATTGCCAGAGGCCTCCCTCCTGCCTGGGCCCCGCAGTGCACTTGGCTTTCTGAGAACAGATGGAGAAGAAGAGCCCTGAGGATGGTCATTTGGTCTGAAGAAGGCGTAGAACAAGGTGGTTAGAGCCACGGACCCACGAGCCAGAAAGCCGGAGCTCAAGGTCTAGTTCTCTCCTCCTCACTATGAGATTCACAGCTAAGTGAACGCACCACGTCCTTGAACCAGCTGCCCTGGGGGAAACTGAGGCCCAGAGAAATCTCAACATAGTAGGTCCAATACAGACATCAGTCGTTCCCAAACTGGCAAGTGTCCGGAGCAGTGATTTTCAATCGGTGTGCCATGACAGGATCATAGGTGTGCCGCAAAACTTTTTAAAGATTAAATGTTTGAAAGATGTTCAAAGTGCAGTATTCTTTTACTCTTTTTAATCAACATAGTGTAAGTGTGCTACAGAAGTTTGACTAAAAGTTCAAGTGTGCCATGAGGTAAAAAAAGGCGAAAAAACATTGGTCTAGAGCAGGGGTCCTCAAACTGCGGCCCGCGGGCCACCTGCGTTGGTGTGAATTGCATTAGTTCCCATTTTGTTTTTTACTTCAAAATAAGATATGCGCAGTGTGCATAGGCATTTGTTCATAATTATTTTTTTTAAACTATAGTCCAGGCCTCCAATGGTCTGAGGGACAGTGAATTGACCCCCTGTTTAAAGAGTTTAAGGACACCTGGTCTAGAGTGCAATATGGCTCATCTTCCTAAAGAATCCATTCTCTATCAATTTTTTATTTAGCTGGTTGAAAGCTAAAAATATTGATTTATAGTCTGTTAATAGACTGGCTAAATTTTGCACTAAAAACAATCTAAATGGACAGTATTAGGGACAGGGAAAATGGGAGGTGTTGCCATAGATTGCAAAATTGCATTCAAAGAGGAAAACCATCTTGCCCGAAGTCACCATCGAGTCAGTTAACCACAATATGAAATCTGGTATTTGAGCAAAGACTAGAGTCGGATGGCCCAGGCTGGAAAGTGAGGCTGGTGTTTGCTGGGGGTGTGACCTGTGACAGAGACCAGCTCTTCTTCCTTCACCAGTGAGGGAGAGAGTAGTTCCTTCCTCCATGAAGTTTTCACGAGGCTCCAGTGGGAGTTTACTAAATAATGCTCATGCCTGGCACGGTTTAGTGCTTGACATTTGAATATTTGACCCTCAGAACAGCCCTGGGAGGTGGGTACTTCTATTCCCATTTTATAGATGAGTAAGGTTACGCAGCATAACATGTCCAGGGGGCACACAATAGGTCTTCAGAGATTAGTTGAGTTTCATCTCACATTCGTAGTTTATAGATGTAATACATGGGTGGCTCTCACTATAACCCCTGAGGAGGGCACTTTGGAATATAAACAAGTAGAAGAGACGATTCTCCTGGGAGCCATACAGGAGAATGGGGACATATTCAGGCAGTGGGACCAGGTTACTCAGATGCCTATTTACCCTTCCGAAGTCTTTTAGGAGGCTCAGTGAGCCAGCTAGATCCTGGCTGCTGGACCCCAGACACTCACAGGAGTCAGGAGAAAGTGGACTCTCCTGGGCACAAGCAGACAGGGCAGCCTGCCCCTCAGGAGAGAGGGCTACCTGTGCTGGAGGAAATGGGGCAGACCCCAGGGACCCTGCAGGCCCTCACAGGGAGTGGTTGAGGAGTCTCCAAGAGCCAGCGGGGTTGCTGGGATTTCTAATTTGAGTAAAAAGGGCTGGGCCTGTTTCAGGTGCTCCTAGAGGGCCTGCCAAGCCCTGCCACCAAATACCAGGACAACAGGACCAGTTGGCATTAAGCAAGCCAGTTGGGTTAACTTCTTCTTCTTCATAAACAGAATGGGATCGCCACTCTCCTCTGCCATAAAGGCCATTCCAGGAAGCATGGCAACACACGCTTGTCTCCTCACACCCTTCCCTTCACCTAATCCTTGGCCTTGGAATAATCCTGCTGGAGATTACAGTAGCCAGCTTGTGATAGACACAGGGACAGGCAGGTAAGACTCAGCCACTTGCCCTCCCTCTCTGGCCCTCAGAGGGTCTGGCTGGCTTGTACCGAGAAGGCAACTAGAGAGAAGGGCCGGGCATGGTGGCTTGCACTTATAATCCCAGCACTCTGGGAGGCTGAAGAAGGTGGATTGCCAGAGTTCATAAGTTTGAGACCAGCCTGAGCCAGAGTGAGACCTTGTCTCTAAAAATAGCTGGGCATTGCAGCAGGTGCCTGTAGTCCCAGCTACTTGGGAGGCCGAGGCAAGAGAATCACTTGAGCCCAATAGTTTGAGGTTGCTGTGAGCTGTGATGCCACAGCACTCTACCAAGGGTGACAAAATGAAACTCTGTCCAAAAAAAAAAGAAACTTGAGAAAAGCATTCTGTGTGCATATGGAGACCAAGACCCCGACACAAAAGCTCATGGGCAGGGGGGAAGGTGCTCACTGGGTGAGAGGTGTGGTCTGGCTTTGATTTAGGAGTCATTATTCATGTCGGGAACAGTGCTCAGGGAGGCAGATGTCATGTGGCCCTCTGGCCGGCGTGGGAGCCATCAGCCCTGCCAACCTGGACAGTCACACTGTAGTCTCATACACATCAACCATGCATGATGCCCCCAACGTAGAGGACCTCATGACATTCATGGGATGCCTCAATTGAAACAGACGTGTATGTATCACAATTTACTTGTACCGTCAGGGAAATGCTGAACTCTAGTCTTGCAGACCAGGCAGACTACTCCAACTACTTAGGAATCTCTTCCCAGTGACGGAACTGGGAACTCAAGCAGAAGATTCTACACTTTTCTCAAGGTTTATGTTTACAGCTGTTGCATTATCACAGCTCCCGCTAGAAACTGAGTCATCAAGAATCACAACTTTCCCCCCCTTAACTGGGGAGCTTTCCAGAAGAATGTCATTTCAGAGTTGTTTCTACTTTTTACGATTTCCTGACATCATTGTTACCCCATTATGATGTATCAGGTTTTTGATGCTTCAGGATCACTTAATTCTTACCCAATTCTGAGAGACATTGTAGAGATGTGCAAAACAGGCTCAGAACACCCCATGAGCTAGGCTATCCCCAGACCTGCAGAGCCAGGATGTGGAGAAAGTGGGGTGCAGAAATGAGCTTTGCATGCTCAGCATTGCTCTGCATGTAAGTTCATGGAGGCAGAGTCCTCACCTGTCTTCCCCACTTCAAGACGGTGCCTGATTCATACACACTCAAGCATTGTAGGTGGATTTGAAACAAAATCCTGGACTCAGGCCGTGATCTTGAAGCAGAGAAGTAAAGGGAGTCCACGATGTCCGTGTTAACCTTGAAAAAATTGGGAAGTGTTTTTGTTCTACCACTGGAAGGCGCTGTAGAGTACACAGTAGATGGTGGGTGGGATGTGGGAGCCTTTGTTCACAGCTTCTTTACAATTCAGGAAGAGCCGAAAGGGACCTTAGACTCACCGGCTTTGGCGGCACCCTTTCATAGGGCCAAAAGGACAAACGTCTCATTTCCTCCACCATGTACTGGGGCCAGTCTCTGTAGATACCCAAAGGCTTGAGGTGGAGCCGTGACACACCAGCTCCATGCAAAGCCTCAGTAGCTGCTTCCCAGCTGCTGGCTGCATGGGGACCCCCTCTGGGTCAAGGTTCCCAAATGTGCTGAGCCCAGAACCAACGAGCACTTGTGTTTCTGGTTAAAGACAACACGAACTCAAATGCCTAAAAATCTAGGGGAAAACTTAGAAAATTTGTAAGTCTTAATCTTTGAGTATACTTTTTATTTTGAAATAGTTTTAGATTTACCTAAAAGTCACAAAGACAAGTATGGAGTTTGTATACTCTTCACCCATCCCAATGTCAGTGTTTTGACAAACGTACCATGGTAATGTAAAACTCATATATATAGTATTAACCCCAGACTTTGAATTTTAGCAGTTTCCCTACTATTGCCCTCTTTCTGTTCCGGAATCCAGGCCAGCCTGCCACCCTGCACCTGAATATGGAAATTATGCCTCTAAACAAGCTATGTCTCTCTTACACACACACAAAGGCCCCCTTTTACCTGTGTTCCAGTGTCATTAAGTTTGATCTTCAGCCTTCAACTACAGATTGTCATCTGTGCTGTCCACTATGGTACCCACTGGCCAATGAGGTGATTCCAATTTAAGTTAATCGAGACCAAATAAAACTAACATTCAGCTCCTCAGATACACTGACCACATTCTAATGCTCAGTGATACATTTGCTAGTGGCTGTGACACTGGGCAAGATACTGAACATTTCTATACACCACATGAACAGTACCCATGTGCATACATACTGAAATACCTAAGACCTAATTTCACATTTTTTACTCAGTGGAGATTACTATACACCACACACACAGAAATATCATCTAGTACATTCTGGAGATCATTCCATACCACTCTACTGAGCTGCCTCCTTCATTTTTGGCTATTGCAGAGTGGCTCAGAGTACAGGTGTATGTCATTCCCTAGATGGGCACTTAGGTTATTTCCAATTTCTTTCTATTACAGTAGAAGCTACAAGGAACATTTTTGTCCTGTCCCTCGATTGATTTATCCAAGGCTGAGTGGTTAGGCTGGGAGAAATATTGCCCTGAAAGCTCTTTCTGTACCATTAGAACTGTGCTTCAGGTCAATGACCTGGGCTCAGAGAAAGAACTCTGCAAGGCTGCTGCGTGGGCAGGACCCTTGTCAGGGTTCACCCACACATCTCTGGGCCACTTTGGAGTAGAGCTGGCTAGAGACACGATTTAGCCACCCACAGAAAAAGTAACATGACAATCAGACGAGAAAATTGCATCCAACCGGTCCTGAATTGTGTGGTTTGATCAGCAAATGCTGACTGCATGATAGAAACATCAGTAGCTGAGTCCAAAGGCAATCATGTGGCAGCATTGTGCTGACACATAGGGTGATGCCATTTAACCCTTAATAACTCCCCTAGACAAGTTATCAGATGGGGAAACTGAGTTGAAAGGCGAGGAACTTCTCCCACCCATCCTGTTTCCTCAGAAAACTTCAGCTAGTGAGAAGCAGAACTGGGACATGAACTCTCCCGTAAGCCCCTGATCCTAACAAGCACCAGAGCCCGTCCCTCACATGGGCCGGCATTCGAGGAGCCTGCAGACGCTTTCCAGCTACTCTTCACCTGGCTTCCCCTGGCATCCATCTCCTGCATCACAATGGGACGTTTGTCAGAACTAAAGTGAATCCTCATGTGTTAACTCAAGACTGTCTGGATCTCAAATATTTCTAACCCCTGTCCTCCTATCCTTGCTATTGTCCACAGTGGAAGGCAAGGCTCACTTCTGCAGGTGCTGGCTCTATTTTATAAGGGATGGGGCAGGGACCTGCGTTCTCTAACCCAGGTCTGTGCAAAAACCAGACCACGTGCTCTTTGCTGGGTGACGTCAGACAGGTTGGTCTTGATTTATATTCTTATTTGTGGTTGTAATTAAGTGCTCAGAAATCAGCCAAGGATTCTCAGCAGGGATTTGAATTGGGCCTTAACAAGTGGGCAGGATTTGGGGGTGGGGTGCAAGTCACCCCTGGCTTTGAGCAGAGACCTCATCTTCCTTGCCTGTGTCAGCCCTGCCTCCCTTCCGAACTCCCATCCCAGGGAGCACAGTTTTAGGCACAGAGAAGCCTCAGATGAGGTTTAGTGACTGAGGAATCCCGGGCCCAGAGGCTTTGGGTGCCCCCAGACCTTCAGTGTTTCTAATCAAAGTCAGCCGGCAATCCAGCCGCGTGACTCAGATGTGGGGCCTGCACGCTCCGCTGGGATGTGGTTTCCCGTTGCTGCTGCACAACACGTGTGGAGACCCTTCACATCCAACACACGGGGACTCGCAGTCTAGACAGACCTTACCCCATACGGAAGGCCGGGGCCCCGCCGCAGGCCCATCCAGGCATCCTCACGGCGTTCTGTCACAGGGAAAGTGTTATTATAGCTTCTATTTCACCTCTCATTTATCACAGAGGGCCTCGAACAATGGGCTCTTGCTGAAAATGGCCCATAAGGATTCGCGTAAGGTTACAGCAGAACCCCCAGGGGTGCTTGTACGGTGTTCAGAGGCCTGGGCCCCTACTTCAGACCCAGTGAAATCACAGTCCCTGGGGATGGGGCTCCAGCCTCTGGATCTTTGTACTCAAGTGATATGGATGAAAACCAGATCAAAGAGCTATGGATTCTTGACTATGTTTCCCAAAATGATTTTACAGGTGTCTTTCAAGGAGTAGTTTGTGGAGAGACCTTAAGATACCTTGGGTGTGGTATACAAATTTGGCCTCTGCTCAACGTTGCATTCTGATACCATCTGAGTTAAGTCCCTTGCCTTTTCTCTACCCGAGGATGTCCCTGACGAAGGCAAAGCAAGCCAGTCACTTTCCTAACCACAGTGATGAAAAACTGCATCCTGGCTACCCAAAAAACTATGAAGCTAAGTGGCACATTGCAATAAATAATTGAAAGATTATACTTAGCCAAAGCTCCTCCTCCTAGATTAAGGGCCTGTGAAGTGTGTCAAGGAGACAAATGTGCACAATGTTGTCTTAAGTTTCAAACATACATCCTGCACAAAAACTCAAGGACTCCAAACATACCTTCCCAGGGAGGACAATTTGCATAGCAAAACTCCATCAAGAGACTTTAAATGCAGGTTTGAATTTTAAACACCTGACTTTGTTTATGGAAACTCTATTTGGTTTTTAAGTCAAGGTGTCCAGACTGTCACCTTGTAGAGGCGGCTCCCTCTGCAAAGCAATAAGTGACCCTAGACAAAACAAATTAATAGGATCTCCCGTCAGTCCTGCTCTCTTTGTGTACTACCCGGAACTCCCTGCGTTTACTTGCAGCTTAGCAGTTCTTAACTCAGTGATTTTTGCCCCCCGGACAGTTGGCAATGCTTAGAGGGATTTTTGATTGTCATACCCGGATGTGACAACCAAATTGGCATAGGTGGGTAGAAACCAGGGATTTTTTAAATGTGCAGAACAGCAGCCCCGCAGAGAATTATCTCAGCCCCCAACTAGTTTTGAAGCTGAGAAACCCTGTCAGAGGTCTATTCAGTGCATATGCAGATACACACAGGCTTGCATGCTGTAACAACTGTTCTGAATTTTGCTATTTTGCACTTAACACCACCAACATCTGTGTATCCTTCTGTTATGCGAATGTATGATAGGGCATTTAGGAAAAAAAAAATCAGAAACCTCATGCTTATTACACAAACGGCTCCATCTACATCTTTGCACATTTCCATGATGAATTCTCAATTTAAGTCCTCTGAGCTCTTGCAGATGTGTTTTTGTATCTAAGTGCAATGGCTCTTGATCAGCAATAACAGACTGTCAGCTTCGGTTTGCAGGACAGTGCTGCTATGGTTGTGTCAGAGTATGCATGCGTACACACGAAGTCCTGTGAATCATTTAGCCCATGGAGCCTTGGAGGGACCCTCTTAAAGCCAGACCTGCTCCGAGAGCTCAGGGTCTTGTAGACGGTTGCTCTCTGGGTCGTAAGCCTAGGAGCACATATGAGTCATGGCTTTGAAATCCACCTCAGATGCCAGCAGAAAACAGAGGCTTTGCATAATCAAGTTGACAGATGAAGCTGGGCTTGCCCTGCTCGGGACAGGCTCATTCATATCCTGGTTTAAAAGAAATATTGCATTTTTAAAGAGGAAAGAAACATATTTAAGAGATAAAGAGAGGGGGAAAAAAAAGAAGAGTTTTCTGGTCATTAATTATAATAAAACACAGGGGGAAAAATTCACTTTAAAGGCATGCTAAAGCCCTGTAATCTTCAAAGGGCCAGAGGAGGCTCAGCTGGCTGGGAAGAGAAACTTCACCAGGAGACCACCAATTTCAGTCGATTGCAAACAGCAAGGTAAGGGCAGCCGTTGTGGATGGAACATGTTGGCTTGGAAACAAATTGTTTTCCTGCTTAGCTAAGATCAGCTTGTCCCTTTTAGGTGCTGCTTAAATGAAACTTTGTACAGTGGGAAGGATGTGGCTTTTCAAGTCTACCCTAGGACTATAATGCCAAAGGTGCTCAGAGTTGTTCTTTTGGGGGAGTTGCAAACTCTTGCTGCCTGTTGGGACCCTGTCTTAGTGGCACAATTCCATTTAACTCCATCAGATCATTGCCATGTGGGTTCAGCATTGCCAGACTTTGGTTAATCACAAGCAGCCCAAACTCTGGATTATTAGGTCAAATATACCTGTTGGTATAAGCCAAATGGCATGCTCACAGCTGAAGTGGGCCCTGTGGAGCCAGTTGGCCAATCTGAAACACCGAAATCCTCAGCCATCATGATATGTGATATCAATTAACATTGGCCTTGGTTATCCAGTGAATGTCCAGCTTGACCACATAACCCATAGTATACTAACCCAAGTTTCGTAGGGCATGGGGGTTAGATCAGGGGCAGACCTATCTTCTGTTGGTATAAGCCGCTTCTGACCCCCGAAAAAGTTGGTTCTTAGATGATCTAATTCTCCTTCATTTGATGAAAACCACTTTTTAGGAAAAATTTTATTAATTTTTATAAGAATTAGATGAAGTACATTTAGGAGCTAGATCTGCAAAGAGGCAAATTGTAATCTTTCCAGTATTAACAAAAACATTACTTTCTGCTCATCTTCCTCTTTCCCCAGTTGAAAAAACTTTGGGATACCCCTAGACCAGTGGTTCTCAACCTTCCTAATGCTGCGACCCTTTAGTACAGTTCCTCATGTGTGGTGACCCCCAACCATAAAATTATTTTCGTTGCTACTTCATAACTGTAATTTTGCTACTGTTATGAATCATAATGTAAATGTCTGATATGGAGGATGTATTTTCATTGTTACAAAGGGGTCACGACCCACAGGTTGAGAAGCTCTGCCCTAGAGGATCAAGAAGATTCCTACCCCCAAACTACTCTCTGCCAAGCAGAACCTACTCATATAAACATGCATTTTAAACTGTGTGTGTGTGTGTGGGGGGGGGTTGCAACTTAAAGTTTAGTGGCTTGAGACTGACTAGAAAGAAAATGTTTACTGATTAAGACTGATTGCTCCAAAAAATGTTTCCATTAGCACATGGGTGTGCTGGTTTGGGGAATCAGTAGTGTCTGGGAGCCAGCTCCCACTAGCTTGTGGAAGCCTATTTTGCACGTTTCCCAATTCCATCTTCAGTGGCTCCAACATAGAATTTTGAAATTGTCGAGTGAAAGTGTTTACCCTATGGGAATTGGCAAATATAAAAATTAGAACTTTCCCTTGGGGAGATGGTTGCTTATATGTAGCTAGTGGTGTGCTGGTAAATGTTAAGGATGTGTGTGGCATAGAGGGGTACCAAAGTCCGAACTCTGACTCGGTACCAAAGTCACGTGTTGAGTCCCCTGGGATCTGTGCACTGGCAGTTTACTGGGGGAGAACCTTCAGGAACATCACCTGTAGAGTATCAGGGAAGATGAAGCTTCCGCTAGGAGAAACTGTAGTGTAGTTGCAATAGACTTCCACTGACCCCACAGAGCTTTGAAAGAGGGATTGCTTTTCAGAGTGGTCCCAAATTGGAGTGAGGAGATGGGCTTTATTTGTAGACTAATCCTTGAATGCAGGTTTGTCCCCAGGAGGTATGACAGTGGGACTGCCTTCACCAGAGGGTAATTCCTGGAGAGCAACTGATCTGTGAGACATCAGCAGCTCAAATTCACCTGGGGGAATGACAGCTCAGTCCTAAAAGATCTGGCTGACACACCGGGGTGTCCCATACTTTGGATTCAAGTCAAAGGGAAGAGTGGAGAAAACTTGCTATCACCATTTGAATAAACCCAGGTTCGCCTGCTAGGAAGCAGACCACCTATGGCCTGGCTGTCCAACCAAGACCATCCTAGATCAGTCTACAGTCAACAGATCCTCCAAATATGTGAGAAACCTTGGGAGGGATCAGCAGGTCAGCCTCCCCAGATGACTAGGAGTGAGTGAGGCCCAGTTGAGGGAAGAACTGCCATCCAGCTGAGTCCTGGACCTAGCAACACATCCTTGTCCTTTTAAGCTACTATGTGAAGAATTTGTAGTGTTAAGAACATATGAGCTCTGGCTCGGTGCCTGTGGCTCAACGGGCTAAGGCACCAGCCACATACACCTGAGCTGGCGGGTTCGAATCCAGCCCAGGCCTGCCAAACAACAATGACGGCTGTAACCAAAAAATAGCTGGGCGTTGTGGAGGGCACCTGTAGTCCCAGCTACTTGGGAGGCGGAGGCAGGAGACTCACTTGAGCCCAGGAATTGGAGGTTGCTATGAGCTGTGATGCCATGGCACTCTATCCAGGGTGACAGCTTGAGGCTCTGTCTCAAAAAAAAAAAAAAAAAAA